>ONZH01004031.1:157500-307091 GCA_900303285.1 Rhinella marina
CACACACACACACTTACATACATACATACACAGACACACACACACACACTTACATACATACACAGACACACACACACACTTACTTACTTACATAACATACACAGACACACACACACACACACACTTACATACATACACAGACACACACACACACACACCACTTACATACATACACAGACACACACACACACACTTACATACATACACAGACACACACACACACACTACATACATACACAGACAGACACACACACACACACACACACACTTACTTACATACACAGACAGACACACACACACACACACACTTACTTACATACACAGACAGACACACTTACATGCTCCCAGCAGCTCCGCACATCACAGGAGGAGGAGGACTGCGCGCACATAGGAAGATTCTCCCTCCAGCAGAGGGCGCTGTGGGGAATCTTTCTATGTGCGCGCCGTCCTCCTCCTCCGGAGCTGCTGGGAGCATGTGTGTATGTATGTCTATGTGTGTATGTGTATGTGACACGTGTGGGGCCGGAGCGCTGCTCCGGCTCCTCACGTGTACGTGCGGCAGCACGGATCCGGCGGCACCCTTCACCCGCCGGATCCGTGCTGCCGCTAATGTGAAAGTGGCCTTAAACCGAGGACCCCTCTCTCTTCAGAAGTGGAGGTCCTACCTTCAGGACCCCGAAGTTGTGACACATGTTTTGCTGTCCTGTGAATATAGTAACTAATGTTTTGTGACAGGCCCCATTCACATGACCACATTTTTACTCTGCATCTGATCCTCATTTTTTGCAGATCGGATGCGGACCCATGAATTTAAAAATTGCCGATAACACACAGTCTACTGTCCGCATCCACATGTCCGTTCCGCAAACATGTCCTATTCTTGTCCATTTTGCAAACAAGAATTGGCATTGTTACAATGGCAAAATGCATACGGTGGTGTGAATGCATCCTAAAAAATATATACTGTGTAAATGCAACTGTTGCTATGGTAACAAGAAGTTATTATCGTTTTTATTCTTATATACCAAATCATCCATAACGTTAAAATTCAAAATTGTGTCAGTCTCTCTTCTGTCTGTGACCTGTCAAAGCATGGGCTCCACAAGACTTCTGGAGGTGTCCAGTGGACGCAGTTGGACATTGGCAACAAATCCTTTAAAGTGGCTGAATCACCATTTTTTATTTGCTAATTAAAACCAGATAGTGACACACGTTACTTTTTTTCTAATCTGCTATTATTTTCTGATGTAAATTGTTTTATAATATTGTCCGTACATGGTTACAGCATGTCCTGCTCTCAACTCTCTCTGGTTTCTTAGGATACAGATACAGTTCAGTACAATGGTGAAGCAGGAAGCCATCTTCAGGCCTGCAGAGTTGAATACCAAAGCGCTGAGGCCAGGGAATGAGGATGACGTCAGTATCTGATCGGTGGGGGCTGACACCCAGGACCCCTGCCGATCAACTGTTTGAGAATGCAGAGGCCTTCTCTCTGCTTTTCCTAGGCCAGTGATGTCACAGTCATCTTTCACGTGGCCTAGAAGCAGGTCAGCCCCATTTAAGTGAATTGGGCTGAGCTGCGATACCAAGCACAGCCGCTATGTATGGCACTGTGAAAAGGCAGCAGCCAGGGGCGTAACTACCATAGCGGCAGACCATGTGACTGCTATGGGGCAAAGGACAAGAAGGGGCCCAGTCTTAGTTAGGATTATCTCCTCTTCTACTGAAGGTGAAAACTTGGTCAGGACTCTACCCTCTAAGGGGCAATTCACACGACTGTGTGAACGGGCCCGCATCTATTCCGCAATTTTTTTTGGGGGGGCTGCTTTGATCCTTGCTATGGGGCCCTTACTTCTCTATGTACACCACTGGCAGCAGCACTCACAGGAGTGCTGGTGCCTTCTCAAACAGCTGATCGCGGGCGTCCCATGTGTCTGACCACCAATGATCAGATACTGATGAAATAAACCTTTTAATTCAGGGGCCAGAACTACTGTAAAGGGGGCATTCTACTGTAAGGGGGAATTCTTCTGAGTGGAGACACAGAGAAGACGTAACTACAAAGGGGACTGGGTGGGATTGGGGTGTGTATAGACATTAAGTGGCGCTAGAGGCGTAGCATAGTGTTAAAAAAAAATGTTGCTTCTTGCACTGCTGATGCCCTCCCTTGGGCTTTTTAAAAGATGGGAGGTGTGACCATCTACTACATTATCTGCTCTCTGAGTTATCGCTGTGGTATTGCATGGTACTGCAGGTAAGACTTTTATGGTATATCCACAGGAGTCTGATAGACGCAGATCCCATAATGGGGCCCATTCTCCCATAGAAGTAAATCTAGAGAACTAAGCATGTGGAGCCACCCCTCCAAACACTGCACAGACAGATGAAGCTCTGTTCTCGAGATAGTCAGCATCTATCAGACGTTTATGGTATGTCCACAGAAAATAATATTTATATAGCGCCACTAGGGTTGCACGATATATCGAAAACTCGGTACGGTTTCGGTACCTAGTGCGGTACCGAAGCTCGATACCGAGTTTTCTTGCAGTCCGATACTTAGAACATGGCGCGCGCATCATGCGTTGCCCCATGTTCTAATATCGGGCTGCCGCGCTGCCAGGGCCCCCGCACCCCCCTCAGATCAGCCCACCCAGGTCCCAGCCACTTAAAAAAAAAAATCATACTTACCTGTTCTGGCCGCCGCTGTCCTCACTGGTTCCGCGCTCCACCGTCTTCCCTGACGCGCACTATGACCTGACGCAGCGTCAGGTCATAGTGAGCGCCGGCAGGCAAGAGAGTGGAGTGGGGAACCTGAGGACAGCGGCGGCGGCCAGAACAGGTAAGTATGATTTTTTTAAAGTGGCTGGGTGGGCTGATCTGAGGTCTGACTGGGGCACAAGACACTGACCTGAGGTCTGGGGGGGGGACAAGACACTGACCTGATGGGGGCACAAGAGGCTGACCTGAGGTCTGATGGGGGCACAAGAGGCTGACCTGAGGTCTGATGGGGGCACAAGAGGCTGACCTGAGGTCTGATGGGGGCACAAGAGGCTGACCTGAGGTCTGATGGGGGCACAAGAGGCTGACCTGAGGTCTGATGGGGGCACAAGAGGCTGACCTGAGGTCTGATGGGGGCACAAGAGGCTGACCTGAGGTCTGATGGGGGCACAAGAGGCTGACCTGAGGTCTGATGGGGGCACAAGAGGCTGACCTGAGGTCTGATGGGGGCACAAGACGCTGACCTGAGGTCTGATGGGGGCACAAGACGCTGACCTGAGGTCTGATGGGGGCACAATGTGTTGATCTGATATTTATTATCTCTGTACGGTGACATCACTGTGTTTATTATCTCTGTACAGTGACATCGCTGTGTGTATTATCCCACTGCAGGAAGAGGTAAGTGGTCCGTGTTTGTGTGTTTGTTTTCTATTTTTCAGGGTCGTGAATGCAGAGGACTACGTCGGATTCGGTGGACTACGTCGGACCAGCTTTTTTTTTTTTTTTTTTTTAAATAAAATGGTCAAACAGGGGTCTGGGGGAGTGTTTATTTCAATAAAATGTTTTATACTTGTGTGTGTGTATTTTTTTTTACAATACTACAGTTTTAGTAATTACGGCTATCTACTGACGGCCCTGATTACTAATACTGGGCTTAGTGCTTGCCGGTATGGCAGGCCAGCACTAACCCCAACATCTATTACCTCGGCACCCACCGCCACCAGGGGTGCCGGGAAGAGCGGGTACCCGCAGGACCGGACCTTCTAATTGAGGGTCTGGCTCTGGGGCGGCTGCAGGCTGGTACCATTAGGCTGGGAAGGGCCAATAACCGTGTCCCTTCCCACCCTGGTAGTGCCAGGCTGCCGCTGCTGGTTGTATCTGGCTGGTGAAGGAAAAAAGGGGGGGACCCCATGCCATTTTTTTTTCAAAAATTTCATTATTTAAAAAAAAAGGCGTGGGGGTCCCCCCCTTTTTTCCTTCACCAGCCAGATACAACCAGCAGCGGCAGCCTGGCACTACCAGGGTGGGAAGGGACACGGTTATTGGCCCTTCCCAGCCTAATGGTACCAGCCTGCAGCCGCCCCAGAGCCAGACCCTCAATTTAGAAGGTCCGGTCCTGCGGGTACCCGGCTCTTCCCGGCACCCCTGGTGGCGGTGGGTGCCGAGGTAATAGATGTTGGGGTTAGTGCTGGCCTGCCATACCGGCAAGCACTAAGCCCAGTATTAGTAATCAGGGCCGTCAGTAGATAGCCGTAATTACTAAAACTGTAGTATTGTAAAAAAAAAATACACACACACAAGTATAAAACATTTTATTGAAATAAACACTCCCCCAGACCCCTGTTTGACCATTTTATTTAAAAAAAAAAAAAAAGAGCTGGTCCGACGTAGTCCACCGAATCTGACGTAGTCCTCTGCATTCACGACCCTGAAAAATAGAAAACAAACACACAAACACGGACCACTTACCTCTTCCTGCACTGGGATAATACACACAGCGATGTCACTGTACAGAGATAATAAACACAGTGATGTCACAGTACAGGGATAATAAACACAGTGATGTCACAGTACAGGGATAATAAACACAGTGATGTCACAGTACAGGGATAATAAACACAGTGATGTCACAGTACACCTGTGCAAACAAGGCCTGGGGGGACCAAGATAAGGCTAGGGGCTACACTGAAAAGGGCCAGTGGCGCACAGATAAGGGGTAAGGGGCAGGGTCACAAGCAAGGTCCTGGGGGGGGGAAGGGGGGTGAGGGGTGCACAGATAAGGGCCAGGGTGGCGCACACAGGGGGCAGCAGAGACGACAACCAGAGAGGCACAGACAAAGAGGGAGTGGGGCACAGATAAGGGCCCAGGGGCGCAGACCAGGAAGAGGCGTACAAAGACAAGGGCCAGATCCCAGGGGTGCAGACAGGGGCCAGGTAGGCACAGCCAAAGGGGCGCAGATAAGAGCCAGGGGCTGCATTGAAAGGGCCAGGGTGGTGCACAGAGCAGGGTCAAAAGCAAGGTCTGGGGGGGGGGTGAGGGGCGCACAGATAAGGGCCAGGGTGGCATTAATAGGTTCTTCTTTATTTTGGCGAGGTATCGTATCAGTATCGAGTATCGTGATACTTTTGTACGTATCGGTATCGAACTCAAAATTCTGGTATCGTGACAACCCTAAGCGCCACCATATTCCGCAGGGACCTGTTCGCAAGATCTATGAGGAATTGGGGTGCCACATACGGTAGTTGATTGTGATAAATAGTATTCAAGCCATTTTTGAACTGAAAGGAATGGTCTTGGCTGATCTGCTTCGAATTTGGGACTGTCAGAGGATCGAGTTCAGGCCAGAGGAGTTGGTGGGGGAGAGGTTTAGTCGGGGAAAAGTCATTTTAGGAAGTTTGATAAGCCTGCCTGAAAAGATGTGTTTTTAAGGAACATTTGAAGGTGGAGAAGTTGTGAATTGAACTAATATTCCGGGGCAGAGTATTCCAAAGAGTAGGTGCAGCAGAAAAGTCAAGAGATGGGAATACCCCTTTAAATAATGGTCACCTGGTATTGCAGGTTTACCCCATGGTTGCCCCATAGGAATGCACCCTTCTTAACAGATTGCCCACCTTTCACGATGTATCGCCCAGCTATCTAACTGCTCCACTCAGCAACTTCAGAGGTTTGGAGGGAACATTGTCTGTGACTTAGGCCCCATTCACACGACCGTATGTACATTTCCGCATCTTATCCGCATTTTTGCGGATAAGATGCGGAACCATACGGACCCATTCATTTTTCCATAGGAGAAAAAAAATGCGGAATGCACACCATGTGCATTCCGCATCCGTATATTACGGTAGTTCTCCCGCAAAAAAAAAAAAGAAACGTCCTATACTTGGCCGCAAAATACGTCCGTAGCCCCATTAAAGTCAATGGGTCCGCAAAAATGCGGAACACTACGGAAGACTTTCCATATGTCTTCCGTTCCGTTTTTATACGGATCACGGAATACATATGGTCGTGCGAATGGGGCCTTAGGCTACATTCACACATTGTTTTTGCAGGCTACGAGCTGCATATTTTGCGGCTCAGATCCGGACCCATTCATTTCTATGGGGCCGCAAAAGATGCGGACAGCACACTGTTGCTCCGTACCGCGGCCCCGCAAAAAAAATAGAACATGTCCTATGATATGATTTCTATGATAGCCGTGGCATGTGCGGTCCACAAATTGCGGAACGCACATGGCCGGGATCAGTGTTTTGCGGATCCACAGTACACAACGGTCGTGTGAATGTAGCCTTATACAGAGGTCATAAGCTATCACCATCACCTGTTGTCAAAGGTGGATCGTATGTTGATGATTATGATGAAGATGTATCGGCCTATAAGAAATAAAACTTGATTCAAACAATATGTCTTTCTCTGATGACACATTGCCTTTAAAGGGAACCTGTCATCAACTTTATGCTACCCATACTAACAGCAGAATAAAGTAGAGACAGGTGAGTTGATTTCAGCAGTCTGTCATTTATAAGTTAAAAGTAAATGGTTACCGAGAACCAACATCACAAACATTGCAGACTGGGCCTGGAAAAGAGTCACGGCCACCTGAGAAGTGTCATGGTTATTCATGAATTCCTGCTCTCCCTGCCCACCTGCTGATGACTGACAGGCTTCTACCTAGTTTTCTCCCTTTCTATCTAGGAGAGAACTGCCAATCATCAGCAGACTGGTGAGGAGAGCAGGGGATTATGAAAAACCATGGCTCTTCTCAGGTAGATTTGACTCTTTTTCCAGGCCTGTGCTGTAATGATTATGACGCTGGTTCTCGGCAACCACTTACTTTTAGCTCATGAGTGACACACCACTGACATGAGCATTTCTGTCTCTATTTTATGCTCCCCTAGGTGAGGTCACCATAAAGTTGACGACAGGTTCCCTTTAAGTTGTGAGGTGAGGCCTCCATGATCAGACATGTTTTTCTAGCACATCCCACAAATGCTTAAAGGGGTTTTCCGAGTTATATATATTGATGACCTATCCTCAGGATAGGTCATCAATATCAGATCGGCGGGGGTCCGACACCCGGCACCCCCGCCGATCAGCTGTTTGAAGAGGAGGCGCGCGCCGTATCAGCGCTGCCTCCTCTTCACTGTTTACATGCTGGCCGTAACGGAGTAGTGGTGAGTAGGTGTAATTACACCTCATCGCCCCATTAATTTCTATGGGAAGAATCACTTCCATAGATTGAGCACTCTCCATTAGTGGCGGGTGCCATTTTCGCCAATCAATTAACCCCTTAGATGCTGCAATCAATAGCAACCACAGCATCTGAGTGGTTACACAGAGGAGTGGAGGCTCCCTCTGTCCTCCAGTCTGATACCCCAGGGCTAAATTGAGGAGTTATGATTTTTTTTTTTTTTTTTTTTTATGGCAGCCTGGAGCCTTGTGAAGGCTCCCAGGCCCTTCATAACAGACTGCTTTTAAGCCCTGCCCATGGCAAGGCTTAATAGGTAGCCAGTTAAGATCCCATAGACTGCAATAAACTTTGTATCCTTGTTGAGAGAATCATATGTTCAAGTCCCCTCAGGAGACTAAAAATTACAGTAAAAAAAAAGTTTTAAAATATTAAATAAACAATATTATAAAAAAAATTGATAGGTTATCAGAAACTTGTATGTACCCCAAAAGTGCCAATAAACAGTACATCTTGCTCTACAAAAAAATGAGCTCCCAGACAGCTGTGTAGACGAACATACAAAAGTTATGGGCATCAGAATATGGTGTTGCAAAGACAAATTTTTATTTTTTTTCAAAGATTTTTTTTAAAGTAGCAAAACATAATAAACACTATATAAATTTGGCATCACTGTAATCTTACTGACTAGCAGAATAAGTTCATCAAATCATTTTTAGTGCACAGTGAATGCTGTAAAAACAAAATCCAAGAGACCCTGCCAGATTTTCTTTCAATTGTTTTAGTACACTGTATGGTAAATTTAAATGGTGCCATTAAAAATGCAACTGGTCTTGCAAAAAAAAAAAAAAAAACTCATTAGGCTATGTGAGTGGAAAAGTTATGACTCTTGGAAGGCAGGAAGGAAAAAATTCAAAAATTAAAATTGTCCCAGTCCTTAAAGGGATTGTCTCACTGCAGTAGACAGCATTTATCATGTAGAGAAAGTGAATACAAGGCACTTACTAATGTATTGTTATTATCCATATTGCCTCCTTTGCTGGCTGGATTCATTTTCCATCACATTATACACTGCTTGTTTCCATGGTTACAGACCACCCTGCAATCCATCAGTGGTGGTCGTGCTTGTATTAACTTTCTGTACATGATA
Source organism: Rhinella marina (assembly GCA_900303285.1). Taxonomy (NCBI): domain Eukaryota; kingdom Metazoa; phylum Chordata; class Amphibia; order Anura; family Bufonidae; genus Rhinella; species Rhinella marina. The sequence goes on from ONZH01004031.1 coordinate 165,835, forward strand.
AATGCCATTTGCTGAAGTGGGACCACCCATTTAAAGGGGTTTTCCTGTAAAAATTATTTTAGCAATTTTCTGCAGTTTGGTATTTTCTTTTGTTGACTGAGCTGTGGGAGGGCTTATTTTTTGCTGGACAAGCTGTGTTTTTTATTGGCACCATTTTGGGGTACATTTGGCTTTCTGGTCGCTTTTTATCTCATTTTTTGGGAGGTGAATTCACAAAAAAAAGCTGTTTGGTGTCATTTTTCTATATATATATTTTTTTTACACCGTTCACTTGATGGGATATTTTTATAGATCCAGTTGTTACGGACGCAATGATACCAAATATGTCTAGTTTTTAAATTTTTATTTTTTTTTATTTTTATGTTTTACTCAATAAGAACATTTTTAGAAAAAATGTTTTTGTGTTGCCATTTTCTTAGAGCCATATTTTTTTAAAAAAAAATTCTGGCTATGGTCTTGTGTGAGGGATTGTTTTTTTATGGGATGAGGTGACGTTTTGATAGCTACCATTTTGGGGTACATACTACTTTTTTATTGATATGTTTTTTGGGGAGGTAAGGTGACTAAAAAAAGCTGTTTTGGCATAATTTTTATTTGTTGTTTTTTTGTTTTTGTTTTTTTTTTTACGCGGTTCAATTGATGGGGTAGATCAAGTGAAATTTTTGTAGAGCCAGTTGTTATGGATGCAACAATACCAAATATGTTTATTTCTGATTTATTATTTTTACATTTTACACAATAAGAAAATTTTTTGAAAAAAAATCATGTTTTTGTGTTTCAATTTCCTTAGTGCCATCTTTTTTTTATTTTTTCTGGCTATGGTCTTGTGTGGGGAGGCTCATTTTTTGCAGGATGAGGTGATGTTTTTATTGCTATCATTTTGGGGTACGTACGACTTTTTGATTGATACTATGTTTTTTGGGAGGTAAGGTAACTAAAAAATCTGTTTTGGTGTAATGTTTATCTTTTTGTTTTACAGCGTTTTACACCTGATATCATGTGATATTTTTATAGAGCCGGTCGTTGCGGATGCTGTGATACCAAATATGCCAGTTTTATTTATTTGTAACATTTTTTTTAAATGACATATTTGGGGAATTTTTTTTTATGTGTCCCCTATAAGCTCATACAAGACCTCTGAGGGACATTTAACTTCATTATTATTATTATTTTTTTTTTTTTACACTTGATTTCTCCTGTAACCGGGGCTGACATAGTAGCCCCAGTTACAGGGGAAATACATCCCCAGAGAGGCTGTACAGCATTATTCAGCACTGTACAGCCTCTGTGTAAGACCCAGCAGCTCCTGCACTCTCCTGGCCCCGGGACAGGAAGCAGCATAGCGCTTCCTCAGCTGTATATGTAGTGCTCTAGAAGCCAGGGAAACCCAGAAATGGTCCCTGCCCTCTCTCTGGGGTGCCCTGCTGTTACTGACAGCGGGCCTCTGTCACAGCAGCTGCGATTAGCGTGCAGCTGCCATTTCTGGGTGGACGTTCAGAAACGTCCATTCAGAGATAGACAACCACTTCCCAGGCGTTTATAGTCAACGGGCAGACTGGAAGTGTTTAAGGAGGCGAATGGCTGATCTCATTGGATACAAAGTGAAGAATTTATATGATTGAAATTGATAATAGGATTGTGTATTTTGTAAATTCAGTATTAGATGGAAAAATTCCTACAAAAAATTATTTTTCCCTGTCTAAAATAACGGATCTCAGACAGAAATGGCTAAAACTGATGCAAAAAGTGCATAAGTGAGCATAATGGATGCTTAAAATACAGGATCCGTGTTTTTTTTCCCCCCTCTGTTCTTCTGATGGATCAAATGAACGGAAAATGAAACAGCGATGTGAACCCAGCCTTAGTGACAATTCTGAAGACGTGGGAGAGTTTTTAATATGAATACATCTTAAATCATATTTCAAGATGATTGCTTATTGTTATGAGCTCCCAGGGTTTAATTCCAAAAAGTTCACAAGACCCATTATGTACAACTAATATACTTTGTCTCTTGTTGCAGATTATGAGGGAGAATCGGTTTACTTTATCTGCTTGGCCTAACGCTACATATACATGGCTGTAATCGGCTTCAGTTTAGTAGGGAGCATAAAAAGTCACTATTTTCGGGAGGAGGTGGGGTATACAAATCTGAAAACAATAGCGTGGTGTGCTCCATCAGATCCTGTTTGTACAGTTTTTTTCCTCTTCAGGTATTGCACCTGATGGACCATGGTCCAGGAGCTCACAGTTGTTCTCTGTATACTTAGTGGCATGGTAGTGTCACAGGAGCTTGGTATGGGCTCATTTTTGGATACTTTGAGGTTTCAGAAATGCTTCCATACTACACTTATGTTAAAGGGTTTCTGTCACCAGAAATAACCCTATTAAACCAAGTGTCATTTGCAATGAGCAAATGACACTTGATTCCAGTAATGTTACTATTATACTTCTCAGTAACGGCGTTTTGCTAAAAATAGCGATTTTATAATATGCTAATGACCTCCCCTAGGTGCAGTAGGCGTGAACCTGCACCTAGGAGAGGCCATAATAACGCCTCTTACCACGCCCCCGGTCGCGCTGATTGACAGGGCCGGGCAGCCAGCTCTTTCGGCTCCCGGCCCTGTACGAACCCGAAATCCCGCGCCTGCGCAGTAATGAAGCCGGGACCCGGGCGGGCGCCGGCTCTCAATGCGCGCTGATCGCAATGCGCAGGCGCGGGATCAGCGCGCATTGAGAGCCGGCGCCCGCCCGGGTCCCGGCTTCATTACTGCGCAGGCGCGGGATTTCGGGTTCGTACAGGGCCGGGAGCCGAAAGAGCTGGCTGCCCGGCCCTGTCAATCAGCGCGACCGGGGGCGTGGTAAGAGGCGTTATTATGGCCTCTCCTAGGTGCAGGTTCACGCCTACTGCACCTAGGGGAGGTCATTAGCATATTATAAAATCGCTATTTTTAGCAAAACGCCGTTACTGAGAAGTATAATAGTAACATTACTGGAATCAAGTGTCATTTGCTCATTGCAAATGACACTTGGTTTAATAGGGTTATTTCTGGTGACAGAAACCCTTTAAGCTGGCCTTACTCTCTATGTGTACATGGTAGTACTCGTAGTACCACATCTAAATCTTTCTCTTCCATCTCTAGGAAATGCATGACATTGAAGTAAAGAATATCTATGACTACTTAATACAGATAAAACTCAGGGGGCAACACTCCTGTGTCATGAAGAAATCTGTCCAAAGCCTCAGAGTCTCAAAATCGTAATTTTTGGGGGAAGTAGATCTTCACTTCTCCAGACAGAAACTGAATTCAGTTCTCTTCATAAAAGGCCTTTTCTCCTATCTTTTAGTTTTTAATAAGGTCATCATTTTGTATATTCTGATCTGATAATTGGATTTTAGGGTCTCTGCAGGATTTTTTATGAATGTCACTGATACTCACAGAAACCTTTTCAATAAAGGCACAGCAAAATCATTATGGATTTCCTATGCCTTAGCAAGCTGTGTAATTTAACTGTGGGATTTTCTCATCTGGCTCTACTGAACTGCATTTATTGTCCTCAGTTGACTCTGCCATGCATCTGCAGAAGGCTTAAGCCATCCTTTCCCTTGTCCTGGTTTCCACATTATATGCTAGCATATGGAATAAGAAATTGGTTCATGGGAAAGAAATAAAACCTGGGTTGAACAGAGCAGGAAGAATACAAGCTGAGAAAATACAAGGTGGAAATGAAATCGTATTTTGTCTGGTCTTGTAAGTAGGTAGTACAAATGGCATGCTTTTGTGAACAGCATGCTGGAGACGTGAGTCATCTAAATTATCTGTAAAGGATAATCATCCTCTGATAATGATGCGTGTCAATATGGCAAGCTGTAAACGCGTTTAGTTGGCAAGGTCTTTATGTTCTCGAAAATCCAATGTAAGCCACATCCAGCTTTCTACTGCAGATTCATCCTCTGTTTATTCAGCAAAATCAAGAAATGACTTGGCCCCAGCTGCATTTGCAGTTATTAATATCTTAGTCATAATGTAGGAAACTTGTGACTTATATCGAGAGATTATGATGTAGAAATATCACGAGAATGAATATGATTTCATACCAAAGAGCCATAGATCACTACACCAACTTTATGTACAATCTGTATTCAGAAATCTCCAGCTAGGCCAAAGGTCACTAAAATGTGTTCTCATAAATGTGGATTTCTGTGTGAGACCAAAACCCTAGGTTAACAACCTGTGGGGTACATGTAATATCTGTAGGAGGTTCTCGCAGTGGGCTTATGCTGTGATTTAATAGACAGCTAAGAATATGATTATAGCCTTGGGGGTTTTGCATCTGACTTGTTTCTTGCCTTTGGCAAAGCTTTAATTTGTTTATTAACATCTTAAACCAGTGGTAATATGATCTGGAACTAGGCAATATTGAGCTGTTGTCTATAGGCTTGTATATTGATTTTTTTTTTGTAGACCTTGAAGATAGTCATGAGGAGAAGGTCTTAAAAGTTATGTAAATTCATCCTCAGGTGAACAGGAACACACAACAAAAAGGACCCAAAATGGAAAAGCCATATGTGAAAAACCTAAGTATACCCCATGAAACAGTAGTTTGCAGAACCATCTTCAGCAACATTAACTTGAAGTTATCATTTTCTGTATGACTTTATCCGTCTTTCACATCGTTCTTGAGGAATTTTCACCCACTCTTCTTTGCTTAGGTTCTTTGGGGCTTTTGGACCCACCACAGCATATCAGTTGGGTTGAGGTCTGGACTTTATTGCAACATGTTTGTTTTCTTTTCCTGTTAATTTGCTGGTGTGCTTGGGAGCTCCTTGCCACTTGTTATAGGGTTTTCTTTGGGAAAAATAGAGAAGCAGGAAATGCTCTAAAATAACAATCCGTCGCGGGTTCTTCATTTACAAACTGCGAACAGTGACGTGCCAAATCAGCCTGTGACCAAAGCTGACAATCGTTGGCCACACTTACTGGTATCCCCTATCACCAGAGCACTTGCTGCTCCTCCTTAGTCAGACATTCAGATTATTGCTCCATGACCTTGCATATATTGCTACACCTATAGTAAAGACAATGGAGATCGAGCAGTGGTCCTTCTCAGACAACAAACTGTCATCTTGGCTTAGAGCCCATTTACACCTGGTTTACCATTATAAACGGAAACCCCAGCACATTGCTGATCTGTCGCATGATGGACACCATCCTCACTCAATGGACCCTATTGAGTTATAATGGGGTTTGTCTGGTTCTGCCAGCTTGTTAAGAGCTCATTTACATCCTTTTCTTCCCAGAATTCCAGAGGACCATGTATGGCCTATATGTCTCCTCACACCAATTAAGGCGCTCTCTCCCCAAGGAGAGAGAGTAAATCCTGACTGAGACCTCTCACCCAGTAAGCCAGTTCTCTCTGCTCTGATGAGGGGCAATCGCCCCGAAGCAGCTGTCTGCAGATGAGGTTCTGGTGTATTTAATATCCAAGTCATGTCTCAAGGCCTATTTAAAGGGTCGAACATTAACTTATCGGATAGCTGCCTTACATCTGATGAAATTAGAAGTAGAGCTTGTTAAGGGCTCATTTGCATCCCTTTCTTCCCAGAATTCCAAAGAAGCATGTGTGACCTATAAGTCTCCTCACACTGATGAAGGCGCTTTCTCCCCAAGGAGAGATAGTACGTAATTGGTTTTCTCATTGTTTTTACCAGTTTGAACATTCACTACACTAAATATGCATGTCAATGCTGATTTATGCTCCAGATTGGGAAACTTGATAAATATATTGCAGAATGCATTTGCTTCGCTGATTTTTGTCCTGCTTAAGAAAGGGGGTGTACAGGGGCTCTCACATGCTTGTTTCCCTCCTGGCAGATCCATGTACAGCCTTAGAGTGCTCATTTGCTGCATCAGAGGTGATTATATCTTATTCCATGAACATTTATTATATGTGAATTTATGTCTTGGTTAAGAATGTCTTCAGCCTTCAATCATTCCAAACTGTCTAGGAAAGGCTGTAGGCCCTCGCCTTGGACATGATCTGTTCTGTAATCTTTGGATTTTTTTTCTTTTGCCCTATAGTATTCCCTACAGCCACTGTCACTGCAGCCGGCTGGAAAATCCAGCTTGTCATTAGCAGCCGACTTATTAAAACGTATGTTCATATTGGTTATCTTTCAGCTGGCTTCAGAAAGCCCTCCACCACTTTGTGAAATGCGTTTTTATGATGAGTCTGCAAGTATCCCAGGAACGCGCGATCCATCACATCAGTTCTCAAAGCGTTTTAAAATGTCATTATCATCTTCTAACGATGATGATGTTCAGACTCAAAAACTTCTTTCCCATTAAGGCTCGATGTGAATTTTCCATTAGAGCGTTTCTCCTCGGCACCTAATAAACCTCATTCTCATCCCTGGTCATTAGAAGCTTTTCTCTTTGTTGTGATCTCATTGCTGAATGCTTGATTGTTGTAAATGGTCCTACTTACGTGTTACTTGAAAATAGAGCTAACGGCGGAGAGAAAGACCCATCGTAAAATCTTCTTCCATTTGAAGCGTTGGTAAAAATAATGCCCTTAAAAGATTCCTAGAATAAATAGTATGTTCCTTTGTAGAATCCTTCAGTGAACAAGAATGCAACGTAAAAGACTTTGTAAGGGTTTTGCAAACAATAGATGCACAAATCCCTCACCGCTTCTAATTCAGTCTTATCATTTTGGAGAGGTCGGAGCTCACAATATTCTGGCTGTGTTTTTATTTATCAGTATAAATTGTTCTTCTCTGTCTTTTCAGGACGTTAAGGCTACTTTCACATTAGCGTTTTTAAATTCCGGTATTGAGCTCCGTCATAGGGGCTCAATACCGGAAAAAAACGCTTCAGTTTTGTCCCCATTCATTGTCAATGGGGACAAAACTGAACTGAAGACAACGGAATGCTCCTGAAAGCATTCCGTTCCGTCTTCAGACCGGAGAACAAACCGCAGCATGCTGCGGTTTGCTCTCCGGTCCAGGCATCCGCACCAAGACGGATCCGGAAAGACCCCCAATGCAAGTCAATGGGGACGGATCCGTTTGGTGTGACACACCAGTAATCCGGATCTGTCCTCCATTGACTTGCAATGGGGGGTCATTCCGGATCCGGCTACATACATAGATAGACAGACAGACAGACAGACAGACAGACATATACACATACATACTCACATACTCCAGGGACGCCGGCAGCATGTCTTCACGCGCCTCCTGCGCGCAGCTATGACGTTTCCCCACTGCGCCCAGCAGAGGGCGCTGTGGGGAATCGTCATCACTGCGCGCAGGAGGCGCGTGAAGACGTTCTGCCGGCGTCCCTGGAGTATGTGAGTATGTATGTGTGTATGTCTGTGTCTTGTTCCATGCCAATCTGTGATTGTTGGCCCCCTAACTGATCTGTATAATCTGTCCTTCTTACAGGAGATATTCCTGATGATTGGAGAATGGCCAATGTTGTACCCATTCACTAGAAGGGTAGTAGAGAAGAAGCTAGTAACTATAGGCCAGTCAGCTTGACATCTGTAGTGGTAAAAATGATGGAAACTCTACTAAAAAAGAAGATAATTGACCATCTAACAACAAACAACTTGATGGACCCAAACCAGCATGGCTTTACTGAGGGCCGATCATGTCAGACTAATCTCATTGATTTCTTTGACTATGTAACTAACGTGCTGGATGAAGGTGGTGCTGTGGATATCGCCTACCTGGATTTCAGTAAAGCTTTTGATACTGTTCCCCATAAAGAGCTGATAGAGAAGTTATCAAAAATTGGACTTAACCCCTGGATAATTCAGTGGATCTGCAGTTGGCTGAAGGACAGATACCAGAGGGTTGTTGTTAATGGAGTGTATTCTGAGCAGAGTCTGGTTACAAGTGGGGTGCCACAAGGATCTGTTCTGGGTCCTGCTCTGTTTAACATGTTTGTAAGTGACATAAGGGATGGCTTGGTAGTGAAGGTTTGCTTGTTTGCTGATGACACAAAAGTGTGTAATAGGGTTGATGTTCCAGGAGGTGTCTGTAATATGTAGAATGATTTATCTTTATTAGATAAGTGGTCAATACAATGGAAACTTCAGTTCAATGTTTCCAAATGTAAAATAATGTACTTGGGGAGAAGAAACCCTCTATCTGAGTATCATATTGGCAGTTCTGTGTTAACAAAGACCTCAGAAGAGAAGGATTTGGGGGTAGTCATCTCTGACAGCCTCAAAATGAGTAACCAATGCAGCCAGGTGGTAGGGAAAGCAAATCGTATGCTTGGCTGCATAGCTAGAGGTATAACAAGCAGAAAGAGGGAGATAATGATCCCTCTGTATAGAGCTCTAGTGAGACCACATCTGGAATACTGCGTTCAATTCTGGAGACCTCACCTACAAAAGGATATTGCTAAAATAGGACGGGTCCAAAGAAGAGCTACAAAAATGGTGGAAGGTCTAAAGCATAGAACTTATCAAGAAAGACTCCGAGTTCTTAATATGTATAGTCTGGAGGAAAGAAGAGAAAGGGGGACATGATTGAAACATTTAAATATGTTAAAGGACGGAATAAAGTTCAGGAGGGAAGGGTTATTAATAAGAAACAGAACACAAGAACAAGGGGGCACAATCTGAGGTTAGTTGGGGGAAAAATCAAGAACAACATTAGAAAATATTATTTCACTGAAAGAGTAGTAGAAGCTTGGAACAAACTTCCAGCAGAGGTGGTTGATAAATCCACAGTAACTGAATTTAAACATGCCTGGGATAAACATGTATCTATCCTAAGATAACAATAAAAGGATAATAAAAGGGCAGACTAGATGGACCAGGTGGTCTTTTTCTGCCGTCAATCTTCTATGTTTCTATGTTAACATGTGTGGGGCCGGAGCGTTAGCACGGATCCGTTGGCACCCTTTAGGTGCCGGATCCGTGCTAACGCTAGTGTGAAAGAGGCCTAATTCTGTGTTTGATTAATTTCTTAATATATTTCCATACTTTGCGCGGTTTCGTTTTTTACGGTCAAAGAGCTCCAAAGCGCCTACATCGTTTTAAAAAGTATACGTGCTGGCTACCTCCACTAGAGGAAGCTTTTTGCCGTCTTATATTGAACTCTGTAATAACACAGGATTCAGGATGTCATAAGCTCCCTCTAGTGGTGACCGGAGGTAACCTGCATTTTCACTTTTCTTTATCTTTGAAGCTCCGTTTTATAATTATAAAAGGGAGATATTACTGGTATGATTAAATTAATCCACTTAAAAAGATGGACACATGAAGAAAATTGACTTTATTACATTGTATATTGTACACTTTGTAATAAATGCATTACGTACAGTTTGTCAAATGTCGTTGCTGTACATGCAGCATTGCTTTCCGTTTAATAGTTTGCTGGGTGGTAATACGGTAACCACGAAGGTCCAAAATAGGGGAACTACGTTATTTACTCAAAAGATGGATCTTCATGCTTGGTATATTAAACTTTCTCCGTTATGCGTTGTCCTTTAATATGCCTCCAAATCCATGTTTTCCAGGTGATCCAATCCAAAGTTAGATTAAATTTATCCGTGCTGGAGAACTTACTTGGGTTTGTGTCCTATGAGTAGAGCAGATATGAAGGTTTCTATTAGGCAACATCTGCAAAAACCCCATGAAATTATGTGCTAAATATAAAAGTATGAACAATAGCAGAAGCACAATTTGCCTTTTGGAGCTCCTGTCTCCCTCTGTGGAGGCATGTCTGCCATCTGCTGCTACGCCGAGCCCAGGACTTTGGTAAAGTTACATTAGAACGGAGCAGTCTGTTCATCATTTACTCTGGTTAGATAAACTGGATTTGCATTCTGTAAGAATTAAAAGGCACATTGCGTTTATTTTTTCAATTGTCTTTAGTTTTAAAAATTGGAACGTGAAACCCTCCTTTTATAGATTTCTTGACTGGATTCTTAACCAGTTTCCCCACCAATCTGGTTCTTGGGACGTCCACCCCTGAGTTATAACTGTATGTGTTTGCTGTTATACAATATCCACATTGGTCTTAAAGGGGTTGTCCCTTCAGCAAATGGCATTTATCATGTAGAGAAAGTTACTACAAGCCGCTTACTAATGTATTGTGATTCTCCATATTGCCTCCTTTGCTGGCTGGATTCATTATAAGCTTTTTGTTTCCATGGTTATGACCACCCTGCAATCCAGCAGCAGTGGTTGTTCTTGCACACTATAGGAAAAAGGACCAGCCTGCACCGACTCCCATGAGCCCAACCACCAGAGAGGCAGATGTTTTTTTCCTATAGTGTGCAAGGACGACCACCACCGATGGATTGCAGGGAACCATGGAAACAGACACTGTATAATGTATCCAGCCAGCAAAGGAAGCAATATGGATAATCACAATACATTAGTAAGTAGCTTGTATTAACTTTCTGTACAGGATAAATGTCACTGGCTGAAGTGAGACAACTCCTTTAACCCTCCCCCAATGAATACCAGTTATAATGGCATTGAGTACCATTGTCAAATTTCACACTGAAGTTCTATGTGCTGTTTCATTTAAAGCCTTGCAAAGAAAATGAAGCCAATGCAGTGATTAGTTGATGACTGTGGATCCCTGGAAATCAGCTGTTATTGCCAGGGGAAGCCATTCTTAGGCTTCCATTTCCCCTGCAGTTGCCATTCTTGTAATACATGAAAGTGGTGGTTCTTACTATACCTCTTCACTCTTCTGCAAGTGGGGACACCTTCCAGGCGCGGTTATCTGCTGCTAGTGACATCGCGCGGGGATGGGGGGGGGGGAGGGTAATTGCACTGTGGCGGTGTAGTGTACGAGCGGAGGAGAGGCCTGCTTGGGCTCTGTAGGGGGTGGACCTGGGCACCTTAATACGTCATTAGCATATGGATAAAAGTGGATTTTATGAAGATCTAAAGCAAACCCCAAGGAAACAGGAAAGCTTATGGAAGGAAGGTATGAAGTGCTGTAAGGATGTAAGGACATAATGTTGGTTTAATATTGATTATCTAGGTGGCAGATTCCCTTTACAAATACTCTTCCTGCTTCCCGATCTGCAGCATAATGATCGCGTGCTCTTATCACAAGGTTCATCAGTCATTTTGATTGTCAGCAAAAAAGCGAGTTTAAGCTCTTTTGACAAGCAGCAATAATCTGGTGCACTTGCTTGTAAAGACAGGACATTTGTTTTACTTGCAGATGCAGACAGCGCCCTGTAATTTTTCATGATGTGGTAGGAAGCTGCACTGGAATATGGCTTCTATGCTGATGTGTAAGCATGTAAGGGAGTACATGCTTTATTGTATCATACCGTAGAGCAGTGGTCTCCATCCTGTGGGACCACTAGAGGGGGTCTGCACACTTTTTATTTCAAGGATATCCTTGTGAATTTGTATATTATGCCAGCATCCGTACAACCTCTTGATTTCATGACGTTATGATGTTCACTCAATGTTACTGTCGATTAGAAGCCGGTAGACTGCAGAGTAAGCCCTGGCCGTGAGAGGGAAGAGGTCAAGATCTTCTCACCGCTGGTGTATTAAACATGAGATGGGTTTGTTGAGAGCACAGTAAATGTGCACACTTCTGCTGCTCTTCTGCCTAATATTCCCTGTGGCCTTCTAAGGGCTTTCAAATCGCATAAGGCGGTTTATTGCAGCGCGCCTGGATTTTTGTCTGCATGCACTAATTGTTTTCAGGAGTCACTTGGGGTAGCTGCTATCAAAACACTGAAAGCTTCTTTCACTTACCTTCCATTGTTGATGATCTAATCTGGTTAATGCGGCTGAGTAAGAAGGATTGGTTAAAAAGAAGAAATTCTCCATTACAATGCTGAAAATGCTGGATTGTGGTGTCTGAGATAGATAGATATGAGAGATATAATTTGTGAGTTATTGATACTTAGATACTGATTGTTAGGGTGTGTGCACACATAGCGGTTCTGGTGGTTTACTGCTAATTGCCATATAATCAAGGTTTGATGATTGCTGATGGATGGATGGATGATGGTTGATATATGGATCACTAACAGTGGATAGGTTGATGGATGGATGCGTGAGGGTCGGTGGATGGATGGATACGTGACAGTTGATGGATGCGTGACAATTGGTGGATGGCTACGTGACGGTTGGTGGATGGATACGTGACAGTTGGTGGATGGATGGATGCGCAACGTATGCGTAATGGTCGGTTGGTTGATGGATGGATGCGTGACGGTTGGTTGGTGGATGGATGCATGACGGTTGGTTGGTGGATGGATGCGTGACGGTTGGTTGGTGGATGGATGCGTGACGATTGGTTGGTGGATGGATGCGTGACGGTTGGTGGATGGATGGATGCGTGACGGTTGGTTGGTGGATGGATGCGTGACGGTTGGTGGATGGATGGATGCGTGACGGTTGGTTGTTGGTGGATGGATGGATAGCAGTTGATTAATGGCTTAAATAGATGGATTGTCGATTAATGGTTGATGGATGGATAACGATGGATGGATGAATAATGGTGGCTGGATGGATGTTGGTTGATTTCTGGATAGATACCAGGGCTGTGGAATCGGTAAGCCAAAGCCCCGACTCCGACTCCTCAATTTCCCCCGACTCCCAATCCGACTCCCTCATACATGGCGCATGTTTAAGTGATAACTTTAAACAAACTTTGCATAAATCAATAGTACAGATATGTAACATAGTAACATAGTAACATAGTTTGTAAGGCCGAAAAAAGACATCTGTCCATCCAGTTCAGCCTGTTTTCCTACAAGTTGATCCAGGGGAAGGCAAAAAACCCTGTGAGGTAGAAGCCAATTTTCCTCACTTTAGGGGGAAAAATTCCTTCCCGACTCCAGTCAGGCAATCAGAATAACTCCCTGGATCAACGACCCCTCTCTAGTAACTATAACCTGTAATATTATTACCCTCCAGAAATACATCCAGGCCCTTCTTGAACTCGCTTAGTGAACTTACCATCACCACCTCCTCAGGCAGAGAGTTCCATAGTCTCACTGCTCTTACCGTAAAGAATCCTCTTCTATGTTTATGTACAAACCTTCTTTCCTCCAGACGCAGAGGATGTCCCCTCGTCATGGTCACTGTCCTCGGGATAAATAGATGATGGGAGAGATCTCTGTACTGACCTCTCATATATTTATACATAGTTATTAGATCTCCCCTCAGTCGTCTTTTTTCTAAAGTGAATAAGCCTAATTTTGATAATCTTTCTGGGTATTGTAGTCCACCCATTCCAGCTATGACTTTAGTTGCCCTCCTCTGAACCCTCTCCAGCTCTGCTATGTCTGCCTTGTTCACAGGAGCCCAGAACTGTACACAGTACTCCATATGTGGTCTGACTAGTGATTTGTAAAGTGGCAGGACTATGTTCTCATCACGGGCATCTATGCCTCTTTTGATGCAACCCATTATCTTATTGGCCTTGGCAGCAGCTGTCTGACACTGGTTTGTGCAGCTTAGTTTGCTGTTCACTAAAATTCCTAGGTCCTTTTCCATGTCAGAGTTACCCAATGCTTTACCATTTAGTATGTACTGGTGACTTGCATTATTCCTTCCCATATGCATAACCTTACATTTGTCAGTGTTAAACCTCATCTGCCACTTTTCTGCCCAAGCCTCCAGTCTATCCAGATCCTGCTGTAGCAGTGCACTGTCCTCTTCTGTGTTAATTACTTTACACAGTTTAGTGTCATCTGCAAAAATTGATATTTTACTGTGCAAGCTTTCTACAAGATCATTAATAAATATATTGAAAAGAATAGGACCCAATACAGACCCCTGTGGTACCCCACTAGTGACAGTGACCCAATCTGAGTATGTACCGTTAATAACCACCCTCTGTTTTCTATCACTAAGCCAGTTACTTACCCACATACAGACATTTTCTCCCAGGCCAAGCATTCTCATTTTGTATACTAACCTTTTATGTGGTACAGTGTCAAACGCTTTGGAGAAGTCCAAATATACGACATCCATTGAGTCGCCGCGGTCAAGTCTAGAACTTACCTCCTCATAGAAACTGATTAAATTGGTTTGACATGACCGATCCCTCATGAAGCCATGCTGATATGGAGTTATTTGCTTATTTTCATTGAGGTACTCCAAGATAGCATCTCTCAGAAAACCTTCAAACAGTTTACCCACAACAGACGTTAAACTTACCGGCCTATAGTTTCCAGGCTCTGTTTTTGGACCCTTTTTGAATATTGGCACCACATTTGCTATGCGCCAATCCTGTGGAACACTCCCCGTCAGTATAGAGTCATGTAATGACAAAGAATTTGTAATTTATGTTGTACTGGATATCTTTACTCTGAACTTTCAGTATCAGGCTTCTCTGGGTACAGCTCACTAAGGGCCTGATGTATGAAAACCGTCTAGGTCTAAGACTTTCTTTGCTGCCCATAGCAACCAATCAGAGCTCACCTTTCATTTCTCCAAAGCAGTATATGAAATGAAAGAGGAGCTCTGATTGGTTTCTATGGGCAGTAAAGAAACTTCTAGACCTACACAGTTTTCATACATAAGGCCTGAGGTGTTTTACATCAGAGGAAATGCAAACTAAAACATAAAGCAGAGAGAACATGCACTGGACAATTGATTTATGCACAGTTTATTGAAAGTTTAGATATACTAATAAGTACTTGCCTTAAAGGGGTTTTCTCAGCACATTGATTCACTGGCTGACAGACAGTTTGCTCTTACTATGTCTCCTCAGGCTGTGGGGGGTCTCCAGCAGTTATTAGCCTATATTAACTTACTCTGACAGACCAGGAGGTTGTGATCTCTAACACAATTACAGGTAAAGCCATCCTTCTCAGTCCTCAACAAATTTTGCTTACTGAGGTCACTCCTGCTCTCAGCCAAACAGATAAGTCTTTCTGGTCTGCAGGTTACCATAGAAACATGTGTACAGTAAGAGACCTGCTGAACTGTCTATAGTTCATGACTAAAGTAAAATCTACTGACCACTGTATTTAGAAAATGTCATCTTTTAACTGTCCTTTTATGTTGAAAGCTAATCTTTGTAACTAGTGAGAAAACCCCTTTAATCCTGTTTTCTCCAGCAGATCTGAGATTAGTGCAGCCATTTCTTCACAGTACCTTTTTCCTCTGATCTGTAGGAGAGGAGTTTCACTTCTGAGCATCTACATGAAGGGCAGCACACAGTCATCTCAACTGAAAGCCTAGATCCTTAGTTCAGGAATAGAACAGACATTTCTAGGACATTTAATCATGTGCCCAAATACTTATGAAAATATATTCAGCACATACTGCATTGAACTAAATGTATCAATTTATTATATATTTTAGGAGTCGGTCCATTTTATACCGACTCCACCAAAATGGTCACCGACTCCACAGCCCTGATAGATACCTTGATGGATGGATGGATAGCAGTCGGTTGATTGGGGGATTGGTAACTGGTCATTGGTGGATAAATGTTGTTAATGGATGGATAAAACTGGATGTTCATGTTGCGGCCACAGGATGGCATCTACCACATGGCTGAGGACCACCTGACAAAACTGCACCCTATTTACTGTGAATTGCTGAGGATTTGTGGCAGACCATGTGTTCTCCACCGCACAGTGCACTGTAGTCCCACAGCTGCAATGTGAAAACCCAGACCAACAACAAATAGTTAACATCTGATAGATAATTATTGATAATGATGGGTAATGATTTATTAATAATGTTACCTATAACTGTTCATCTATCTGTTGTATCTTCACAAGATCCAAACCACGAGAACCATGCAAATATCATCTTTTTATTGTTTTGTTTTATTTCATACTTAGCATTGCACCTTTTGCCCTCAAACCGTCTCTCCTTACGGTACATTCTTTATACTTTTCTTTGACCATCAGATATTTGGTTAACTCAACCAAGCAAGTCCCGTCATTGAAGCAGTTACTGTATATAGTGCTGCATCTGCCACAATTTATGGTTCAGTTGTGTTTGGTAGTGGTAATAGCACAGGGGTATAAACGGATATTATAGGGCACATAGCGAAGCTTAGTAAACCCTTCTGTGAGACTTCTGATCAATTAATCCAAGTGCCGACCTCTCTGGTGGCCGGGACTGTGGGATCTCACATAGGCTAGTGCTTTTTCCTATAGTGAACAAGCACGGCCACCTCTGATGGATTGTAGGGTGGGCGTTACCATGGAAACGAGCAGTGTATAATGTGATAGGAAAATGAATGCAGCCAGTGAAGTAAGCAATATGGATAATATCCTGGAAAAAAAAAAGAAAGCTGTATTAATATATGTTCACTGAGCTCCCCCTAATGGCATCTGCAAGAAAATGCTGTGAATGTATGCTGGGAAACCAAAGAAGTTCAGTGCCAGAGCCCCCCACAGTCCCATTGGTGTTTTCTCCATAGTAGGTATGCCACTGGGCAGTGGATTGCTTTGGTAGCTTGACGTTGCATTATTATTTGCATTAGATGATTGCTTTTTCTATTTAATTCTTCTCTACCTCATCCTCTGTTACTTATTTTGCGGTTCTAGCCTGTATAATAGTCAAGTGAATGTTTTTATGTTTTTCCATACAGTTTGTGGAGATATCCATGGACAGTTCTTTGACCTGATGAAGTTGTTTGAAGTGGGAGGATCACCTGCCAACACACGTTACCTCTTCTTGGGAGACTACGTTGACAGAGGATACTTCAGCATTGAAGTAATTACAGTTTCATACTTAATGTATCCATAACCATTTGTAGCTAACTTGTCAGATTAATATTGTACGTGTACAGTAGTGACTGCCTCTTACTGTACAACCAGGTTCATAGATTGTCCGTTTAAAGGGGTTCTCAGGGGTTTTAATATTGCTGATCTGTCCTCAGGATAGGTCATCAATATTAGATTGGTAGGGGTCTGATACCCGGCCACCCCCAGCTAGCAGCTGTATGAAGGGAAGGCGGTGCACATAGTGTGCATGCCGCCTCCCGTCCCTCTTCCTGCTCACTACTGCTTTGTCATAGACATAGCAGCAGCAAGTAGGCAGAGAGACCGGAGATGGCACATCTTCATACAGCTGAGGATAGGCATAGGACTCCTGAGGGTACATCATCAATATTTGTCCATGTATCATTTAATGCTCACACAATTAACAGAAACCTTACAAATACAGTTGTACCTAGCAGCCAAAAAGGTAAAAACAGCTTTGCTCTTACTGTTAGGTGAGCTCTGTTCAGCAGTAGGGCTCAATGGGGAATCATCAGGACTGGCCCCTTCAGCTGCATAGCCTGCTCAGTTTGCATACAGAAAAACTGCTCGCTTTTTGTCCTTTCCTTCTGTTAAAAGAGGCTGTTCGAGGATAGATTCCCATTAGAAGGAATTTGTCAGCTGTTTTGACCATGCTAAACTGCTGACGGCACTAGATAAGGCCTGGTAAGAGCAGTCCTAAAATACCTATTTGGAACTTTTATCATCAGGAGAAGTGAGAATATGAACTTTTATTCTGCCAGATTCTTCAGTGCACTGGAGGCACAACAAGGTGCCGTAGTAGTAGTCACTCAGAGCAGAGAGCAGCTCAATGCAGATGGCACTTCACAGAGACGTTCAGCCTCCAGTGCTCTTGCAGGGGCATAACCTGTCAGAATAACATCATATTCACAGTACTCCTGATAATAAAAGGTTCACAAAAGATAGGTTCATTATGCTCTCTCCAACCACTACCTAGCACCAACATCAGTTTAGAAAAAAAAAAAACATTTTCAGGTACCCTATTAGGTAATTCTTAGTTAGGAATATGTTAATCTTTTGGCCAGCATGTAGAGCAGTTACAATGAGCGGGTCTTGCCCAGGAGGACCTGTCCTGTCCTATGTTACACACCCAGCCTATGGTGTAATGCTGGGCACTGCGTAATGGTTAAAGGGGTTGGCCACCCTAAGTATAAAAAATCCAAAGTGCCCCAGACAATAGCCAACACTATGAAGTATTTCTCAGGTGACATGTACTGGCTGTTTGTCATTTATCTAACCTGTTCACCATGACACACTTCCCTGGAGGAGCTCCCTCAGACAGGCTGTGTGGGAGGAGCAGCTGCAAAGGGAAAGTAAATATCCCAGCATGCACTGCTGCAAGTGTGTTCAGAGGAGCAGTCACATGACCTCCCCGCCCACCTGTGTTCCCATAGAGACAAGAGCACCTCAGACTGCTATACTGACATAGCAATAGAAAGAACGCCCCAGTCCCAACAGTAAAGAGAGGTCACTACCCCTCCCACACTGCAATGTGATGCTAATGTGTCATACATATGTTACTGGGGAAGGGGGGGGGGTACCCTGTCCATAAACTTGCTGTGGGGCCTAGTCATTTCTAGTTGAGCCACTAGATGTAAGCCATGAACAGAACGAATAGAGGGGAGATTTATCATTTCCCTTGTTTCTGAAAAGTGGCATTAAAAAGTTGCAAACTTTGTGTTTGCGACTTTTTAACTGTGCCTTTAAAAAAAGGGGGGGCGTGGTAATGGTTGGGGGGGCGGGACCAGTCGCCTCAACAAATTTATGTTAATTCTTGCCAGTTTTCTGACTCAATTGAAGCTAGAAATCTATGGCAGACCTTTGTTGCATAAGAACTCTCATGAATAAATATGTACAAATCAATTTATTCACATAGCGAGGAGCATCCTGTCTATCATCACACAACTTACTCCCAATGGACAGCCTAGAAATCATCTATGAATATATAACTACCCTTCGCCTGGGGAAAAAGGGAAGCAAGTGTAGTCATATATATATACAGTGTATACAGTGTACAGAGGGTCACACATCACTGTATACAGTGTACAGAGGGTCACACATCACTGTATACAGTGTACAGAGGGTCACACATCACTGTATACAGTGTACAGAGGGTCACACCTCACTGTATACAGTGTACAGAGGGTCACACCTCACTGTATACAGTGTACAGAGGGTCACACCTCACTGTATACAGTGTACAGAGGGTCACACCTCACTGTATACAGTGTACAGAGGGTCACACCTCACTGTATACAGTGTACAGAGGGTCACACCTCACTGTATACAGTGTACAGAGGGTCACACCTCACTGTATACAGTGTACAGAGGGTCACACCTCACTGTATACAGTGTACAGAGGGTCACACCTCACTGTATACAGTGTACAGAGGGTCACACCTCACTGTATACAGTGTACAGAGGGTCACACCTCACTGTATACAGTGTACAGAGGGTCACACCTCACTGTATACAGTGTACAGAGGGTCACACCTCACTGTATACAGTGTACAGAGGGTCACACCTCACTGTATACAGTGTACAGAGGGTCACACCTCACTGTATACAGTGTACAGAGGGTCACACCTCACTGTATACAGTGTACAGAGGGTCACACCTCACTGTATACAGTGTACAGAGGGTCACACCTCACTGTATACAGTGTACAGAGGGTCACACCTCACTGTATACAGTGTACAGAGGGTCACACCTCACTGTATACAGTGTACAGAGGGTCACACCTCACTGTATACAGTGTACAGAGGGTCACACCTCACTGTATACAGTGTACAGAGGTCACACCTCACTGTATACAGTGTACAGAGGGTCACACCTCACTGTATACAGTGTACAGAGGGTCACACCTCACTGTATACAGTGTACAGAGGGTCACACCACTACATAAAGTGTACAGAAGGTCACAGGTCTCTATATGCAGTGGTGAGAGTCACACATCACTATATACTGTGTACAGGGGGTCACACCACTACATACAGAGTACAGAAGGTCATGGGTCTCTATATGCAGTGGTGAGGGTCACACATCACTATATACTGTGTACAGGGGGACACACATCACTATATACTGTGTACAGGGGGACACACATCACTATATACTGTGTACAGGGGGACACACATCACTATATACTGTGTACAGGGGGTCACACATCACTGTATACTGTGTACAGGGGGTCACATCACTGTGTACAGGGGGTCACACGTTACTGTATACTGTGTACATGGGGTCACACATCACTGTATAAAGTGTACAGAAGGTCACGGGTCTCTATATGCAGTGCTGGGGGGGGGGGGTTTACACATTACCAGTGTACAGGGGTACCTTATAAACAGTATATAGTTGTATGTGATTATCCTACCTGTACACTGTATATAGAGATATCTGACACCCCCTTCCCTGTACACTGTGTATAATGATAATGAAATCCTCCAGTGCAGGGGGGGGGGGGTCACAAATCTCTATATACAGTGTACATCGGGGATGGGAGTGGTCACATATCACTGTATAAAGTATACAGGGATATGAAACACATCTCTATATACAGTGTACTGTGGTGGTGGTCACATATCACTGTATACAGTATACAGGAGGGCATACATCTCTATATACTGTATACAGTGGTGGTGGGGGTCACATATCACTGTATACAGAGGGTCACACATCTCTATATACAGTGTACGGTGGTGGTGGGCCACTTATCACTGTATACGGTGTACAGGAGGTCACACATCTCTATATACTGTATACAGTGGTGGTGGGGGGGTCACATATCACTGTATACAGAGGGTCACACATCTCTATATACAGTGTACGGTGGTGGTGGGTCACATATCACTGTATACGGTGTACAGGAGGTCACACATCTCTATATACTGTATACAGTGGTGGTGGGGGGGTCACATATCACTGTATACAGAGGGTCACATATCTCTATATACTGTATACAGTGGTGGTGGGGGGTCACATATCACTGTATACAGAGGGTCACACATCTCTATATACAGTGTACGGTGGTGGGGGGGGTCACATATCACTGTATACAGAGGGTCACATATCTCTATATACTGTATACAGTGGTGGTGGGGGGTCACATATCACTGTATACAGAGGGTCACACATCTCTATATACAGTGTACGGTGGTGGGGGGGGTCACATATCACTGTATACAGAGGGTCACACATCTCTATATACAGTGTACATTGGTGGTGGGGGGTCACATATCACTGTATACAGAGGGTCACACATCTCTATATACAGTGTACGGTGGTGGTGGGGGGGTCACATATCACTGTATACAATAAACAGGAGGTCACACATCTCTGTATACAGTGGTGGGGGGGGTGTCACATATTACTATATACAGTGTGCAAGAAGGAGAGGGCACACATTTACAGATGAGACCAGTGACTGCAGACCTCAGCCATACTGACAGCTCAGAAGGGGTTAAAGCTCTGGAACTGTTGGTCTGGCTGTAATGAACATGTCAGTGATAAGATCCCAGAGCAGAGGGGCCATAAACAGGACAAACACTAGGATTGCTCACAATTTGTTGTCCACACCACCTTCCTGGCTCTGCTTTATCCTTACATAGAGCAGGATCCTCTGCAGGGGTGGACTGGGAACTTAGTGTCCCTGGAAAAAATACTAAAAGTGGCCCTGTTTTGTAGTCGGGTCCAAATTGATGGAAAGCAGGGCCAGTAATACCATATTGTGATACATTCTACCTCCCCAAGAGAGCCAAATACCACAGTCCATCACAAAATACATTCCCAAAAACTTCCACTGGCCGGCTGTGAGGAGGGCTCAGGTGGCCCCCTGGGTATTGGCCCACCGGGAAATTTCTCTCTAAGGTCTATGGCCAATCCGCCCCTGTTCCTCTGAGTATAGCACAAGCAGAAACAGAGGGGGCAGAGCCTGCAGTCAGAGCTCAGCCATCACAGTTTCTCCTCAGGCTCCCTTCCTCCTGCAACAGTTTCTTTATTTCTGCTTAAATCTTCCTGCTAAGCCCCTGCTAGCCCTACACAGCCTGGAGTGCCAGAAGGCATCTCTGACACAAGCGCCTTTAGGACCCAGACAGCAGCACACTCCTTCAGCCATGGACTAGGGCACCTGCAGGGATGGAGACAGGCTGCTGTGAGAGCAGGACATGAGGGGGCGTGGCTTGCAATAGCAAGGAAACCAGGCAGCTCTGCTTAAGAAGATATATTAGTAAGGCCTCATGCACCCGAACGTGTGCCGGCCGTGCCCGTGCTGCGGGCCGCATACGGCGGGTCCGCAATAAACGGGCACTGACCATGAGGCTACCGCATGCGGATCGCGGGCCCATTCACTTGAATGGGGTCCGCACCGCAAAAAAGTAGTGCTTGCGCTACTTTTTTGCGGTGCGGAGGCACGGCCAGAAACACCACGGAAGCACACCGTAGTGCTTCCATGGTGTTCCGATCCGTGCCTCCACTCCACATCTCCCGGATCGCGGACCCATTGAAGTGAATGGGTCCGCGATCCGTGATGCGGGCTGCACACGGCCGGTGCCGTTTATTGCGGACCCGCCGTATGCGGCCCGCAGCATGGGCACAGCCAGCACACGTTCGTGTGCATGAGGCCTAAGTGTGAGATTTCCCTACTTTCTTTACAGTTTAATTTTTCCTGTTCTGGTGCTAAACAGAAATTGAAAACTAACTAATAGGTTTCCCCACAGTTTACAAGTAATCACAGGGTATTCAGCAGGGATCAGCTTATTATCAAGGGACCTTTGGAACAAGCTGGAAAGTGGAGAAACCCTTTAAAGGACAGCTCATGTCCATGCGGGGACTTGACATTCTATGTAGAAATTTCCATCCTAACAAACCATTTGTTTTTAAAAAGCTTGATTTTTAGTATTTTCTGACCCTTCTTGAGTTACTGCTGTACGTAGTTTTGTAATACTTGAGTGTTTTTCTACTATTTTGATTTAATATTGTTTTTTCCAATCATATAGAAATCCAGTTTTAACATTTTGATGGTTGCCTTTGGAAACAGAGAGTGGTTTAGCGTCACCTTTTTTTTTTTCTTTTCAGTGTGTGTTGTACTTGTGGGCCTTGAAAATTCTATATCCCAAAACTCTGTTTTTACTGCGCGGGAATCATGAATGTAGACATCTAACAGAGTATTTTACCTTCAAACAGGAATGTAAGTACCCGGCATTGTAATGAATATGACCCTTGTGAATACAGGCTCGTCTTGCTTTGTTGCTTGTCAGTATGAGGCCATGTTCACCAGGGCTGTGGAGTCGGTAAGCCAAAGCCCCGACTCCAACTCCGACTCCTCAATTTCCCCTGACTCCGACTCCCGACCCCCAATCCGACTCCCTCATAAATGGCATATGTTTAAGTGATAACTTTAAACAAACTTTGCATAAATCAATAGTACAGATATGTAATGACAAAAGAGTCTGTAATCTATGTTTTACTGGATATCTTTACTCTGAACTTTCAGTATCAGGCTTCTCTGGGTACAGCTCACTAAGGGCCTGATGTATGAAAACTGTCTAGGTCTAAGACTTTCTTTGTTGCCCATAGCAACTAATCAGAGCTCCCCTTTCATTTCTCCAGAGCACTATATGAAATGAAAGGGGAGCTCTAATTGGTTTCTATGGGCAACAAATAAAATTATACACCTAGACCGTTTTCATACATAAGGCCCTAGGTGTTTTGCATCAGCAGCAGATAGAAGCCATGAGAGCAGCTAACCTCTCCAAACATGAGCTCAGAGGAAAGCATACAGAGAGAACATGCACTGGACAAGTGATTAGCATATATTAACTTCCTCTGACAGAGCAGGATATTGTAATCTCTAACACAATTACAGGTAAAGCCATCCTTCTCAGTCCTCACAACACATTTTGCTTACTGCAGGTAATCACTCAGAGCTCAGTCCCATCATTCTTCACTGCTCTCAGCCAATCGGATAACAGTCTTAATGGTCTGCAGGTTACCATAGAAACCTGTGTGCAGTGTGAGACCTGCTGAACTGTCTTTAGTTCATGACTAAAGTAAAATCTACTGACCACTGTAGAAAATGTCACTTTAGACACTTTAGAAAATGTCATCTTTTAACTGTCCCTTTATGTTGAAAGCTAATCTTTGTAACTAGTGAGAAAAACCCTTTAATCCTGTTTTCTCTAGCAGCTCTGAGATGAGTGCAGCCATTCCTTCACAGTGCCTTTTTCCTCTGATCTGTAGGAGAGGAGTTTCACTTCTGAGCATCTACATGAAGGGCAGCACACATTCATCTCAACTGAAAGCCTAGATCCTTAGTTCAGGAATAGAACAGATAGGACATTTCATCATGTTCCCAAATTCTTATGAAAATATATTCAGCACATACTGTACTGAACTAAATGTACCAATTTATTATATATTATTATATTATTTATATATTTAGGAGTCTGTCCATTTTATACCGACTCCACCAAAATGGTCACCGACTCCACGACTTCAACTCCACAGCCCTGATGTTCACACACTTCCTATTCACTTATTATGTGACATCAGGTTTGGTTTTGCTACATGTTATAAAGGGGAAATTCGTGTAACATGTTTCTTCTGTTGTCATAGGTACAAGTGATGTGTCTGTTTTGGACCACCTCTGATCGCTAGAACTGAGGAGCTCTCTAAAGCACAGGATCTTGGACTATTATCAGTAGTACATGAGTCCAGATCTCTATTTTTTTACTTTCCTATTCTACCTTGTTCCTCCATTATCAGAACTTTAAGCTGCACTGATATACACATTGTCAGGAATGCTGCACATGCACACAGGAGTGCTTTCCATTATGTTAGCACAACAGTCTGGACTGTGTACTTCAGTGCAGCTTTGAGTCCTGACAGCGGGTGAACAAGGGGCAGTGGGAGGCAAATGGTCAGTAGACTTTTAGTAACCAAAATCTATGAGCAGCGCCAAATAGCTTTAAGATCTTTATGAAGCCATTTGGCTCTAAAAATCAGTGGGGGTCCAAGTACACAGTTCAGTAAAATGTCCTCTCATATGTATCCATTCTGACTGGACTGTCACTTTTGACTCTCAGCGTGTTCAAGCTCCGATACCCCTATCAAAGACACATCCAAAAAACCAATGTATTATATATATATATATATATATATATATATATATATATATATATATATATATATGTATATAATATCTCAAACAAGATCCTAAAAATACAAAGAGGGAGAAAGAGATCAGATAGATGGAAAATACCAATACAGAAAAATAGCTGGGTCCTGTATAGGACAACAGTACAAGGTAGTAAGTCCTAGGCCTCACTCCTATCACATTATCATACCAGATTATACCAGTTATTATATATGCTCTGGTTAGGATTCCTATAAAGTCGCTATACTATACATGCACATGTCAAAATAAAAAAAAAGAAAATTCAGAATTCAATATTCCAAGGTCAGATATACAGTACATACTCTGTGACAGGGATATACAGCCCCACGTGCTAGCACCTCAACGTCCATTTCACCCCAAAAGACTTTGCTTAGATATTTCATGGCATTTCATTCTAATGCATTTTTCTATAATTGCTCCCCCGAACTGTTCCATTTTTAACCAAAAATAAAATTTGACCATCTATATGAATTGACCCATCCATAGTTGTCTTCTGGTGCATACATGTGTTTCTTGAGCATTGTTACATCTCCGCTGTAATATTTCAAATACCACGAAGAAAAGGTAATGTCAGATTATATTAGTTCTTATTAGAAAATATTTAATGACACAAAAACAGATTCTAGGCTCATGAAGAGTGACCTGATTGGTTGGACTTCTCTATCCAACATGGCTCAAAATTTCAGAAGATCATACAAAGAAGCTCTGTATTGCTAGCTAGACAATAGATATTGTGAGCTGACTTTTTAGACAGATTTAAATGGGGTGAAACGTTAAAGGGGTTTTCAGGGATTTAGGTATCGATAACCTTAACTAAGAATAGGTCATCAGTATCTGATCGATGGGGTCTGACTCCTGGAATCCCTGCCGATCAGCTGTTGGAAGAGGCCATGGTGCTCAGGCAAATGCTGCAGCCTCTTCTTAAGCCTGTGACATCACATCCTTTCTGCAGCTCCATTTCAATCTAGTGAATAGGATTGAGCTGCAATGCCAAGAACAGCCACTATAGAATGCATGGCGCTGTGCTTGGTATACTGTGAAGAGGCTGGAGCACTGCCCCTTTAAACAGCTGATTGGCAGGGGTGCTAGGAGCCAGACCCTCACTGAGCAGATATTGATGATTAATTCTGAGTATAGGTTATCAATATTTAATTCCCGGAACACCCCTTGTTATGCTATGATTAATGTAAAAATGCAAATCAGACACTATAGTATATAACAATCTCAAAGGTATAACCAGCCCTGTCCCTCACAGGGTCCCCTCCTCCTCTGTTCATTGTCCTGCTAGATTTTCTCCCGGCTGGCAGCTCAGAGGGCGTGTCTCCTTTCTCAGGAGGCGTGTCCGTTCTGCAGCAGCTTTCTCCCAGTAACTAGCACAGCTTCTAGTAGTAGGGCTGGTAGCAAAAGGAGGGCAGAACTGAGCATGTGCAACCATCTCAGTAGGTAAATGTGCACATTATTATACAGATTAAACACCAGAGGACACTATTGTAATAAAGTAAAAAATAAATCTCAAAACTGGAGCATTTTTTGTAAGCATGTAAATGATAAAAGAACATTTTTAATGCTAAATTATATTAAAATAACATTTAATGGCGACACATCCACTTTAACCTAAATTTATTACACTTTAAAAATACTATTGTTTTTTTTTTTTTTTTGCATTACTCTTATGATGGTACAATATTGTTGTTTTTTTTAATGTGTAATTCCATTCTGTCGTTAAAAGGTAAAATAAAATATTCAGAAAGAGTGTATGACGCCTGCATGGATGCCTTTGACTGCCTTCCTCTGGCTGCTCTGATGAACCAGCAGTTCCTGTGTGTACATGGTGGCTTATCTCCAGAAATCAACACTTTAGATGACATTAGAAAAGTAAGTGCCTAAGAAGAAGACACCATCATTTTTCAAAGTCTTTTTTTTTTTCAAGATTATTATCTGTAAGCCTAAAAATTGCTTTGAACCCTACACGTGTGATTCATGGAACTCTAGGTTATGTGTTCGTAAGAAAGATCTTATTGTTTTCTGTTAAAAGTGCAGTTAAGCAAGAAACCCATCCTGCAATTATTTCACTTACTCATGATATGTGTACGTTTGCCTTTATTGGGATTTTAGCTCGGCTCTCTAAATCCTTAGCTTCTCTTCACACTGCCATATTTAAATGATAGCATTCTGGCAGCCCCTAGCTGCCACTAAGGGTAGCTTACTCTACACTGATGACAGGGTTGTCACACTATTTCATATTACTTTACTCTGTTAGATGATGCAAAATATCATTTTTCAGTTGCAATAATTAAAAAAATAATACTCTTGTGTCTAGTTATTGCCATTACATAATTGCTGTGGTGCCCCCTGGTTGTAGTGCGCTGATTCTTATTAGCTGGCCGGCACATTAGCAGGGATCACTCCTCCTAGCGGAAACAGCAGCGAGACTGTGCATCTGTGACCACTCCACTGGTCATATTAGGTGGAAGTTAGAAGGAATTAGAGGAACTCCAGAGGGCACCATAACTAGTATGTAACAGCAATATCTAGACACGGGAGAATATCTAGACAAGGAGTCCGTTTGAAAAACTATTATGTTTTGCTTGCTCTGACTAAATTATCACTTAATCGCGGGACACCTTATTTCATGTAGAGCAAGTTAGTCTTAGTGGTAGTGGAGTTAGCTTCCCCCTAGAAGTTGCTACATATCATCAAAAGGTTAAAACGTAAAAGGGTTTCCTGGGATTGAAATACTGATGAGCGATCCTCAAGATAGGGTGTCAGTATCTGATCGGTGGGGATCTGTCTACCTGCTCCCCCACCAATCTACCATTAAGGGCTTTGACGTCACATCCATCAATCACATGGCTGTTCAAGTGGGATGAAAGTGAGCTGCAGCTATACATGGTGGTGTAGTTGGTATAACAGATTGCTGCACTCGTTCAAGAGCTGTGGTCCCTTCATGTAGCTCATCGGTTCTCCGACCCCCTCCCAACAGATATTACTGACCTGTCCTGAGTATGACAGAAAACTGCGTTAAAGAGGTTTGTCTAACTTATTTAAAAACTTGTCCAGAGTAAGTTGATGCCCCACTGTCTCCAAGATTTGTTTACTTAAAGGGGTTATCCTAGACTAATGTAAAAAATGAGAATCAGTCATCATATAATAGATAACAACCTCTTCCTAACAAAGCTAGAACCAGCCCTGTACCTCACATGGATCCAGATATCTTCCCATTCATTGCACTGCTAGATTCATATCAAGCTGAAAGCTCAAGGGGAGTGTCTTTAAGGGGGCGTGTCCATGCTCTCCCTATCACAGCTCAGGAGGCAGTTAAAGGATGAAACTGAGCATGTGCGGCCATCTCAGTGAGCAGGACAAAGAAATAAGAAAAAAATTAGTGACAGGTGGCGCTATACATTATACATTCTTTTGAATAACTCAGTGGCTATGCTAAATTTTTAATTACATGCAATTACAAAAGTATCCAGGTGCTGGTTTGAAAACTGTAGAATATTTTTCATGGGACAACCCCTTTAACTGCAGCACTGTCATATACTGCACGTCACCACTACAGCCTTTCACTTGCCTCAGTGGTATATGGCACAAGACTATTGAGGCCAATGATCGTCTGCAGTGGTCTTGTTAATTATGTAACTACCTTACAACTGCAGCTATCCAAACACAGGCTGGAATTAAAGAGGTTGTCTCACCTCAGACATCGTAATGATATGCCACCGATGTCAGAAAGGGCCCCAAAAAGTGAAGAAGAGCACACCGCTCAAGCACGGCCACCGTCAATTCCGTTCTGATAATAGCCGAGCGCTGGCACAGCTATTTACATCAGTCCCATAGAGGTGAGTGGAGACCTGGCCGTGCATATGCTCACCATTAACTTCCATGGGACTTCCGAAAATAGCCAAGCGTGGTTGCACAGCTATTTTCAGAACTCCAATAGTAGAGAATGGAGAGTTCGCCATGCATGCCCAATGCCCTCTCCTTCACATTTGGAGACCCTTTCTGAAGATAGCAGCCTGTCCCAGAGGTGGGACCTGTAACTATCTGATATTGGTGGCATATCCAAGCAATATGCCACCAATGTTTGAAATGATGCAACCTCTTTAAGGACTGAAGTGCGTGGCTTTGTACAACTCCTGTCATTCTGACTGTGAATAGAAGCAGGGAATTTGGACTTGTGAAGCTGAAAATCTCAGCTACGACTTCTTAAAAGATATATTTTGATATGGAGACATGAGTTATAAGCATCTGCTGAACACCTGCAGCACCACTGTTCTCAATAGGAACAGAAAACTGGCCGTGTCAGCCCCCTCCCCATGCATCGCCACCTATAAAGAGAGTTCTAGAACGATTGATCAGGGAAGTAAAGTCTTTCTTTTCTGGGATTCCATGACTAATTGCATCTTTACTCGCAGTCATTAACGTTTTTATGGAATATGCGGTTAGTAATAAGTCTGTCCATGGCATTCGGAAACACGGTCTGCATATTTATCAACACATTATTTCATTTCAGTATTTCAGTTACAAAACCATGAATAATTTACAAGCCTAAAATAAGTTTGGAATTCCAGCTCCGCGTTGCATATTTTATGACACACATTTGAAGCTCAATCTCTGAATGCATCTTTCTAATGAAAGTTTTCTTCTTTTTAATTGAACGTCAAGGCGATGAAATATCACTTCATTCCCCTCAAATAATATTAAGCCCTAGGCTAAAATTTCACTGTTTCTTCGCTGAATTATTTACATTTTATTTTACTTCTTTGACTGGATTCGCCGGCTTGATGGATGTAGAAGTCAATGTAACAAGTCAGCTGCAAATTATTTCTGTGAAAGGTTTCCCAAGGTTTGAAGTCTCGTTTCATGCACTAAATTAAAAACGCTAAAAATTAGTTACAAGTCAAAAAGGCCTTTCTGGGACTTTGATACTGAAGGCTCATCGTTAGGATAGGCCATGAAGATCAGATCCTGAAGTCCCCAAGATCAGCTAATCAAAGGGGCTACAGCTCTCCATGAGCACCATGTCGCCTTCATGGTTTAAAAGGCACAGTGCTATACATTTTGTAGTGACTGTGCCTAGTAAAGAAAGCTGCAGTACCACGTGAATCCACTATTTTGTTGGTTTAAGAGTTTGGAACAATGAATAAGCCTTTTAAGTATGCCCAAATAAGGCACACGAGTGTCAGAGAGGGTACCCTACTTGAGACCCCAATGTCGGTGAACATTGATTCATTTGGTTGGTTCTATTTAGTACATTCCCCACATCCTCGGTTAATGTACGAGAAATGTGTGGTCATGAGCTGCCCCCAGCAACATCATCCATTGTTGAGGGTTTGAGTAGCTGGACACGCATTGATCAGAAGGGATTTTCCAGATGAAATCTCTTTAGATCCACATATGGTTGGACTTATGGGATCTTACAAATGAGCTGACCACGTTTTCAGAGAAGGTTACCATATCGAGCTATGATGCTATGGAGGGACTTTCTCTTGAAATCTACGTGTTGTGTGCTTGTCTCCTTTGGTAATTTGGGGATAAATTGTTTTTTTTTTCCTTTTCTCAGTTAGATCGCTTT
The DNA here is from genome assembly GCA_900303285.1 of Rhinella marina. NCBI lineage: Eukaryota > Metazoa > Chordata > Amphibia > Anura > Bufonidae > Rhinella > Rhinella marina. The sequence continues at coordinate 196,358 of ONZH01004031.1, forward strand.
AAAGAACCCCCTGCATATGGGCCCATGTGTGATATTTTGTGGTCAGATCCTCTGGAAGACTTTGGCAATGAGAAGAGCCAAGAACATTTCACTCACAATACAGTTAGAGGGTGCTCTTATTTTTACAGGTATCTAATTTATAATGTAATTGACCTTGATGATGTGTTTGTATCATTCTCTGCTCTAAACTCATGATTCTTTCCAGGGTACTGTACCCCTAATTCTGCCATTGTCAAAGGTTTATCTCTGTTCATGATGGTTGGCTGGAGATCTCTGGCAGCAGTCCGTTTTGGGGCACTATTTGCACTTTGTGGTGCCTTTCTGTTAGATTTTCTGTTATTATCTGGTGAAGTTGACTGAAGCTCCTGTGCTGCAAAGAAATGTTACTACGGCGTGTAAAGCAAGGTTACTGCCTAAATAATAAATCGTCCTTTGTTGATGTCAGGGCATTTTGTGTGCAGTATGGAGATCAATAATGTTTGGATACTTGTGCTCACTGTAAAGACAATTAAAGAAGAACTCCCACAAAAATGTTTATCCTCTGACCTGCTGGAAAGGTACATGATGTTATCTGTAGTGAATGTAATCTTCTCATCAGTGACTGTACTTGTGAGTTATAACCTCCCTTTTGCTCCTCAGCTATGTCTTCTGACCAGCCCTCTGAACTCCAACGGACACAGGGCAGGAAGTCAGTTACGTCTCTATTCATTCCTATGAGACTGGCTTCCTGTCCACACATAAGATGCTGTGTTATTTGGAAAATCAGAGTGCTGGTCACATGACACAGCCGAGAAGCAGAAGGGAGGGATAACTCACAAATACAGACGCTGATAAAAAAGATTACCTTCACCACAGATTACATCATCTGCCTTTCTAACAGGGAGTTCTTAATGCTACAGTACATGCACACTACAGTTAAAAATGACTGTGTGATGGCTGTCACACTGTTATTTTAAGCACCAATGAAAGTCGATAGGGCTATTCATATGACAGTGGGTTTTTTGTTTTTTTGTTTTTTTACGACCAGTGGATATCGGCCATCAAACATGAGACATGTCCTATTTTTCGCCGTTTTCATGGCCAGACAGACCCCAATGAAATCAATGAGACCGTTTCTAAGGGCCTCTTAGACAGGAGTGCGCCTGTCTAACTGACATTAAAAACGGGTACACTAGAACAGTATGGCCTTGTAGGGTCTAAAAAATATACCTTATCCACTTGCACCCTCTCTAGATCAAGAAGGACTTGCGCTCAGCGTGATGATGTCACCAGGCTCTCAGCGCAGGTCCTTCAGCAGATCCTTTTCAATGAAGAGGTGAGCAACTGCTTCTGTACATGCAAGTGGATGAGGTGAGTACTTTTGATTTAGCAAAAAAAAATGGCGGCCACTATAGGGAACATTATGAGAGGCACAAGCAAGAGCTCTCACTGCAGGAGACATTATTACTGCAGGGACCACTGTGGGACATTATTACAAATGGGGGTCTCCATGAGGGACATTATTTCTGCTGGGATGCATTATGGGTGACATCTTTACAAATGTGGGCCACTATGAGGGACGTTATTACAAATGGTGGCCATTATAGGGAGCATTATGTGTACTTAGGGCACTACAGAGGTTGGGATCATAAAAATATATATATATATATATATATATATATATATATATATATATATATATATACTAAAAAAAGTCAGCACTCTCAGAAAAATATATTGGAAAAAATAAACTTTAATTACCCCAGTGGGATGCAACGTTTCGGCTCACATCTAGAGCCTTTCTCAAGCAGTGGCAAGTGAATACACACAAGATATTTATACATAAAGTGCAAGTGCAAAAACAATTAAACAATTGCTAATTCATCAAAGAGTATTAATAAAAAATGACCAATGTGTACATATTTCATAAAAATTAAACAGTGACCTGATACTGCCAAGTGACAAACTCCTCAATAATGGTTAAAAAAGTGAATTCATATAATCACAAATCCATGATTCATATTGTTTTGCATTAATTAATAAATAGTGATCCAGGTGTCCATGATATATTCATAATCATAATGACAAAGACTGGCCTGATCCATGTGGCTATTCAAGACTCTATGGCTGCGCCGTCCTGGAACAAGTCGGCATCCGCGTTCCCCAAGTGCTACTGCGCATGTCAGAAAAACATCCAAGATACGTATTCAACGCTATCAATGCTCTATGAGCCCAGCGCATGCGCAACATGTCATGCAACAGTCTGATCTCCATACCAGGTACTGGCAAGTACCCTAAACTTCCAGTGCATGCATGGTAAACAAGGATATCCTTCGGCAGCCATATTAGTAAAGGTCAGTATGCAGATTTATGCCATTCTGGCCAACAGGGTTCTCCTGTCTTCTCCCAACAGGCCGGAGGTAAATGGACAAGATAGTGGGGGTTATAGGAGGTAAATAGTAAATACAAAATATCAATAAAAATATTTTATATATATAAACCACTTAATACACAGGAAAATGTACATAGGCATAATATACAGGGAATGAAGGGCAACCGGTCTATATTATTGCACCCAATTTATAATCCACATTAAGACCTGAGGGATACAGTGTGGACAATCTACAATGTATCCATTGTAATTCTTTACTCAATAGCAATTTTGTACGATCACCCCCTGGTCGCAATGGTGGAACGTGATCAATGATCATGAACCTTAACTGATGTTCCAGATGTTTTTGCTCAGTGAAGTGTCTAGAAACAGGTAAATCTAACCTCTTTTTTCTTATAGTATAGCGATGGTAATTCAATCTGGTTTTCAAATCCAATGTGGTTTCACCCACATATAACAGTTTGCATGGACGAATTAATAAATAAATGACAAAATCAGAATTGCATGTCAAATAGTGTCGGATAATGTAGGATATACCCGTGCTCGGGTGTGCGAACTGACCCCCCTTCACCATCAACCTGCAGTTCACACACGATAAGCAGGGGTAGCACCCCATCCTCCGTGGTTGTAAAATCATTTGCCTGGGGCCTTTGGAGGAACCAACATCAGAGTGGACCAACTGGTCTCCTATACTCCGGGCCCTACGATAAGAGAATATAGGGGGAGAATTAAATTCCTCAACATCATCATGTCCCCTCCGGAGTAGTGACCAATGTCTACGTATGACATCATTAATAACCTTAGATTGTTCCGTATATGTGGAAACAAAGAACATGCGCTTTTGCACCTTAACTTTGTAGGATGGCATTAATGTTCGTTGTCTATCTAGATGTGACACTTGTTGTCGTTGTGAGTGGACTAAGGATGGAGGATACCCCCTTTGTAAGAACCTATTCTCAATAGTTTGCAACGTGTGGGGCAAGGCTGTGTCATCAGACACAATACGCCTGACCCTCAACATTTGACTATAAGGTACATGTTTAATCATGTTGTACGGATGTCTACTACTGTAGTGTAGGAGCAAATTCCTATCCGTAGGTTTGGTAAATAGTCCTGTGCACAACCTGTTGTCCACCAAGGAAACCGTCGTGTCCAGAAACTGAATATTGGTGTCCGAATGCACCACTGTAAATTTAACACCCGGATCAATCTCATTTAAAAAAGAGTGAAATTGAGACAACTCATCAAGGGACCCTTGCCAAAGGAGGAAGATGTCGCCCACCACTTCACCCATGTGGTGAGGTGAAATGCATGTATGTGAGCCAAAACGTCGCATCCCACTGAGGTAATTAAAGTTTCTTTTTTCCAATATATTTTTCAGAGAGTGCTGCCTTTTTTTGTTTTTATATTTTAGTCTTTGTCGGACTCAGGGCTTTGCTCTCCACCTTACATTTTTAAGTGCTGCCGCGTTTTTTTGTGTGTATGTGTATATGTATATATATATATATATATATATATATAAACAAATTAAATTCATCCATTTTCCATGGCCATTTTATTGGATGCACAAATGGTTAAAGAATGGCCACAATTTTTATATATATATGTTTTGGGTATGTTGGGTATGTTTGGATGCAGGAGCGGACTGGGAACTTAAAGTGGCCCTGGAAAAAATATGAAAAGTGGCCCGGTTTTGTACTTGGGTCCAAATTGATAGAAGGCAGGGCCAGCAATACCATAATGTGGAACATTATACCACCCCAACAGAGCCAAAGTCCATCACAAAATACATCCCCAAAAACTACCACTGGCTGGTCGTGAGGAGGGCTCAGGCGGCCCCCTGGGCAACAGCCCACTGGGAAGTTCCCTGTAAGGTGTATGGGCAATTCGCCCCTGGTTGGATGACATGGAGTTGGACACTGTAGAACTTTGACCGGTTTGAATAATTGAAAGGGTCCTCCCACAATACAAGTAACGGTGTGTGACATCACTTACTGATGAATTGCGGTTGGAATGCCAGAGTTCCCTACAATCCTCAAAATTTAAGAGCAGCATTGTGGTTAAGAGCCACTACTTAATAGATTTTCCATGCGCAGAAACATTCCATACTACCTGCTGTCTCGGGAACTACACGCAGTACCTTTCTCGTAAGACGATCTGTCACCTCTTCTGACATGTCTGCATTTCCCATGTAGTGACAATTCTGGAACATCTTTACTTGTGACTCTGTTTTGTACTATTTCTGTATTATTACTGTTAGAAGTTTATGAATAGAGGTAAAACTGGGTGTTACCATTTGAGGGGGTGTCCTTACGGTCTGGCACTGTACAGTCAGTCTTGCTAGTGTCAGACTGTGCTGGAACACCCCCCCAGCTGGTAACAACCATATTTACCTTTATTCATAAACTTCTAGCAGGACCAGTAAAACAGACCTTTCAGGAGACATGGAAAGTCCCCTTTAACATCACATCTATATTGGGGACTCGTGTAAAATTTTTGCTACGCTATATTGTCCAGTAAAATAACTGACACCATGACGAAAACCCAACAAGCCCCATTATGATTAAGTCCTTAAAGGGGTTATGCCATAATTGATGTCAAAAATTAAAATCAAACATAATACATGTCAATCTCTTTCTAACAAAGCTAGAACCAGACCTGTACCTCACATGAGTCCAGCGATCTCCTCATTCACTATTCCAATAGTTCTTCTAGATATATTTCAGGCTGGCAGCTCGGGGTGTGTGGCCTTTCTGCTGTAGCTCTTTCCCGGTAGCTGCCACATATTGTAACAGAAGAAATGGCTGGTTGAAGATTTAAACTGGACGCATGTGCCCACCTGAGCGAGGAGGGCGGAGAAATAAGGAAAAGGACAAACGGCCGGTGTCGCTGTACAGATACATTTTATTGAGTAGCCCCCTGGCTAGACAGAATTTTTAATTCCATGTAATTACAAAAGTGTCCAGGTGCTGGTTTGAAAAATGTTGGATGTTATTCATGGGGCAAGCGCTTTAAGTCACCGTTTGTCATATGATGGATCCATCATCCATATTTTTGTTCTTTTACTCCAGTGACGGTAGAATGATAGTTGATTAGCAGAAGAAAAGTGCTGAAAGAATAGTAACCAAAAGATGTGAGACCTCCATGAATCATGAGGTTTATGCTACATCCAAGTGATAGGGTTTTGTTCTTTAGAAGAAAGCCCATTATACATTCTAAATGTTCAAATTAACCCTAAAAATCAGCCTGCGGTGTTCTCTTACTGCCAATGTGAGATTTAGTAGGCCAGGGACTGTGCCAAGAAGAAAGTATTTAAAATTCATAGGCTAGCTGAAATTTTATCATTATTTACAAGTTTTTATGATTGCTGCAGATTTTTAATTACATGTAATTACAAAAGTATTCAGATCCAGGTGCTGGTTTGAAAACGGTAGAATGTTTTTAGTGGGACAACCTCTTAAAGGCTCTGTCGCTGTTTGTCATATGATGGATCCGCCACTGCCATTCTTTTTGTTGTTCTTCTTTAACAAAGCAGAACGAAAGATGATTAGCAGAAGAATAGTGCTAAAAGAATAGTAACCGACAGGGATCACAGATGTCAGACCCCCACAAATCATGATGTTATGTTATTAAGGGTAGTTTATCATTGTCATTGCTGGTGAACCTTTTCTGTTACTTCCTTTTCTTCAGAGAAAATCTAGGCACTTTAGCCATTTGTCTAGCGCTGGATCTGACAGACTAGTCATGTGCGTTTCTCATGAGCTGAAGGTTTGATATTGGCCAGTTGCAATAGTCAAAAGCCGTATGTGAGCAGGAGAAGTTATGTGGGTTGAAAAATACCGGCCAAATTCAACCTTTGTTAGATCAGTTATACATTATTTTTTAGACTAATTCTAACCCTCTGTCTTCTGTGGCCATGTACTAAAATCACGTTTTCCCCCATCAATCTGCACTCAGTACCCCATTATTAGAAAGTGAAAACACAATTTTGGAAATGTTTGCAAATTTGTTAAAAAGGAAGAACTAAAATGTTTCATGGACTTAAGCATTTAGACCCTTTGTTATGAAATATTACCCTGGGGCCTCCCATTTCTTTCATCATCTTTGAGATGTTTCTACATCTTCATTGTAGTTCACCTGTGGTAAATTCAGTTGATTAGACATAATTTAGACAGACACCTCTATTCCCAAGAGCACAGTGGCAAATGAAAATTTGCAAAAAAAAAGTACCTAAAGGACTCTCCGATTGTGAGAAACAAGATTCTCTGGTCTGATGAAACAAAATGTAACCTTCTGGCCTTTTTGTAGGGATGGTAATAGGCATTGCCTGGGTTTCTCCAGTGAAGCATGGTGGTGGCAGTGTTTTTTAGCGATGGAAAGGGAGACTTGTCAGAGTTGAGGGGAAGCTGAATGGAGCAAAGTAAAAATATTCTTAATGAAAATCCAATTGAGTGTGCTCTGCACCTTAGATTGGGCCACTGTTACCCTAAGCACAGAGCCAAGACAATACAAGAGTGGCTTAGGGACAACTCTGTGAATGTCATTAAGTGGCGTAGCCAGAGACCTGAACCTAATCAAACATCTCTGGAAAGACCTGAATATGGTTGTCTCATCGACAGCCCCATCCAACCTGATTTGAGAGGATCTGCAGAGAAGAATGGCAGAAAACCCCAAATCCAGGTGTGCAAACCCTGTGGAATCATACCCAAGAAGACTGGAGGCTGTAATCACTGCAAAAGTTGCTTCAACTAAGTAATGAGTAAAGGGTCTGAACACTCACGTCAAAGCAATATTTTAGTTTTTCCTTTTCAATAAATCGGCAAAGATTTCCAAGCCCAAATTGGTGGAATGCTGCAGTGATGGTTGACCTTCTGGTAGTTTCTCCCAACTGCACACAGGGAGTTCAGTTTCTCTTACCAAGGCCCCTTTTCCCCAATTACTTAGTTTGGTGGGGTGGCCAGCTCTAGAAAGAAAGAGTCCTGGTTGTTCGAAACTTCTTCCATTTAAGAATTATGGAGACCACTGTGCTCTTGGCAACTTTTAGTGCAGCAGAAAATTTTTGTACCCTTCCTGCTGGGTTTTCTAATCAATCACAGCATGCTTTGTCTGTAACATTTGTCAGGACTTACTCTGCCTAGCTAATATGGAGAGGGGAAGTGTAGGGAGCATAACTACTACAGGGAGAACAGTGTGACAGGTGCAGCAAGCCCAGAGAAACCGTACAGAGTAAAGTATAGTATGTGTTGGTTAGAAAACCCAACAGGACACTGATGGAAATAGGAAGTTCTAGATATAAACATCCAGTCATTATGCAGAGACAATAATATGCATTGCTTAAGGTATCCTGGGCAGAAAACTGGGTTCTCTGCTTTCATAATGATACTTCTTAAGTACGTGCTCCAGTAGACCTGACAGTCTGATTTCTCTACTACACACACACACATACACACGCCACTCCAGCATCATTGCTCCGTTGCACCCACTGATTTTTGTTTTCTTGCAATGATGACAATGCGACTACCCGACTGTTGTTGACAGTGATTGGCTGCAGTGGTGGGGGTAGTCTCAACATCGTCAGTTCAGACAAACAGAAATGACTGTGGGAGCAGCTGGAAATGTCAGAAAGTTATATATGTCGGGGGCTGGTTGTCCCAAACATTTTTGGAGCTAAGGGGCAGAAACAGTATAACATGTCAGAAAGTCTTTTGCATTCAGTAAGCCATTAACCCTTTCGCGCCCGGAGGTTTTTTCGGTTATGCATTTTCGTTTTGCGCTCCCTGCCTTCAAACAGCCATAACTGTTTTATTTTTCTGTTCACATAGCTGTATGAGGGCTTGTTTTTGCGGGACAAGTTGTACTTTCCAACGCCACCATTTAATATTGCATACGGTGTAGTGGGAAGCGGGAAAAAAATTCCAAACCGGGTGAAATTGCAAAGAAAACGCTATTCCGCTACAGTTCTACGGGTTTCTTATTTACAGCGTTCGATGTGCATTAAAACTGATCCGTTACTTTCATTCTACTGGTCAGTACGAATCCGGCAATACCTAATATGTATAGTTTTTCCTGCGTTTTCATAGTGATAAAATAATTAGAAAGTTGCCCCTTTTTTTTTTTTTTTTTCCTTGTCAAATCTTGACCCCTATAACTTTTTGGTATTTATGTGTACAGAGCTGTATGGGGGCTCATTTTTTGCGGGACGATCTGAAGTTTTTATTGATACCATTCTGGGGTGTGTATGACTTTTTGATCACTTTTTATTTAATTTTTTTTAGAAAAAAAAAGCGACAAAAAACGGCAAATCGCCATTTGGACGCTTTTTTCCGCCACACAATTCGCCGTATTGGAATTTTTTTTTTATATTTTAAAAGTACGGGCATTTTTGGTCACGGTGATACCCATGATGTCTATATTTATTGTTATTTAGGTATTTATTTTTTAATTATACGGAAAGGGGGGTGATTTGAACTTTTATATCTTTTTTTATTTTTTAACATTTTTTTAAATTTTTTTTTACTATTTGAAAGCTCAAATATGGGCTTATATATTGTGGCTTTTTTTTTTTTCTTTATGAGCAATTATGGATTTTATAGACTCAGAAATCCAAGAATTGCTCATTTCTTATCCTGGCCTGCCATCTAGTGGCCAGAATAAGAATTTCACTTTGAAAACTGTAATCCTCACCAGCGAGGATTACAGTTTTCATATGGTGTACAGACACCCCGATTGGCCACATGGGGTGTCTGTACACCACCCGGAAGCGAATGCCATGTGCCCGCATCGCATCGTACATGTACGGCGCTGGGCGCGAAGGGGTTAAAGAGATTGTATAAAACATATAGGCAACCTATTTAGACGTCCCACTTAACCCATACCTTCCAACTTTTTAGGAAGAAAGGGATGCAAATGGGCTCTTAACAAGCTCTGTGTCTAATGCCACCAGATGTAAGTCAGTGTACAACCCTTTAAATAGGTCTTAAGACATGACTCGGATATTAAATAAGCCAGCATCTCAGATAAGTCTCCTCACGCCGATTAAGACGCTCTCTCCCCAAGAAGAGATGGTACCCATCAAATTCCAACTTTTTAAACATGTAAAAAGGGACAACACCAGTGACCATTTTTTTACATTAAGCCACACCTGTAACCCCACCCTATCCATGTACACACAATCCTACTCAGTCCCCAACACAATAATAGTGGCCCTTAGTGCCCCCACACAGTAAGGATGCCTTTTGTACCTCCTCACACAGTAGTAATTCCCACTTAGTGTCCCAACACAGTAAGAGTGCCATTTTTGTGCCCCCTCACAATATTGATGCCCCTTACTTACACAGTAAAAATGCCCGCAGACTGTATGATGGCCTTTAGTTCTCCTGCCCGTGCCAGTGACCTAGTATGATTACCGGATAAGTTTCACACCCACAGTATGATGCCCCGTTGCTGCTTTGACACTCATGGATATAACATCACAGGAAATGAGAGGGATTAGCACGGACATGATCATGTGACCACAGCCAAAAACAGAAGATAGGAATAAAAAAGGGAGAAGAAATACATTGCAAAACTACATCTACCTTCATAAATGGTTATTATAAAGGACATTGAAGTAAACCATAGAACCCTTTTAAATGGCTCCCACACAGTATGAGCCTCTCACACAATGTGAGGGGTGACTCTAAGTGCCTTTCATACGAGATATAGTGCCTGCATAAGTGCCCCCCACAGAGAGTGATGCTTTCTTAGTACAAATTGAATACTCCCCTAACCCACGTTCCCACAAGAAATGGAACAGGTTTCCTTTTCCATCTGTGGATCAATGCGGCAGGCTCGATGATGTCACTGCATCGCGCCTTCCTGTGAAGAACCACCAGCAGCAGGCCAATGGTGGAGCAAGTTGCTATTGTATTCAACTGTATCTGCGTCCTGAGGAATACAGCAGGACATGCAGCAGCTGTTCTGGACCCCAGGACAAAGGCCAAAATTCAGGACTGTCCTGCTGGACCTGGGAGAGCTGGGTGGGCATTCTGGACCTCTACGTGCTTTAGAAAGTTGCAGTGTATAGACTTGACATCTCTTGGGGTTTAGGAATCTGCCCTAGCTTTAGTGTAATGTTTCGGAGACAGGTCAGAGTTATGTAGTGTTTTTTTGACACTTCAGTTATTGTTTGCCATGGATGTAAAGCAGCTGTTACCATGGCAACATCTTCTGTTCCAGTGTATTAACCCAAATGCAATTGGATAAATGTTTTAAGCATAAAGTATAATGAGGTCAGCGCTGTCTGACTGTACTGGTGTGTATTCTCTTCTACTTTTCTGAAAACCTTTTGATCAGAGAAGATGCACTGTTTCCTTTCCCTTTGTTCCCTGCACTTACGAAAGAAGATGTCTCTCCTAATTTGCTTATTTGCTTTGAAGAAAACACTTCTCTCCTCGCAGGGTTTAACCTGATATGCAAAATTTTCTTCGCGGAGTCACTTAACAAATATATTTTATGTTTGAGTGAATTGATCTGCTCACCAACCAGAATCTAGGAAAACTGGGTTAGCAACTGATGTTTCTTAGTTGAACAGTCCTTGTGTGAGAGGATGCAGTGGAATGACATATTGTGGTATGTTTGTACAGGGCTGTGTGCAGTGTCTGTTTATTCTAATATTGACAAGAATGGCAGAAATGTTGTGCAGTTTCCTATTAGAACACAATGAAATCCTCAGACTTGGCTGTATAAATGGGATTTATGTTCATTATTAGTAATTGGTTTTAGTATCTTTAAGTTGCTTTTATACTTAAGAGCCCTTTATATGGGCAGAGAATCCGCTAGATAATCGCTATCGAGCGTTCATAGGAATGCTTGTTGGCGATTATCTAGCAATGTAAAGGTGCATCTAATGAACAAGCATAACGTACATTCGTCGGGTAATTGGATCCTTTGTGTAGGCACCTATATTATCGCCTGCCGGCAGCAGATCGTGCTGTATAAACAGCCTCCGCTGATCGCTCCTTCCCGTACTGTGGAGATCGCTGCATCCTTCCTGACAATTAACTGCTGCATCACCCTGTCTAAAGGGACCTTTATATCCATGAGTCTGTGTATGTATACTATATATATTACCTTTAGAGATTTTTTTTTTTTGTACTAACGTGCAGACCATGTAGGTACAGGCTATAGGCAAGGCAAAGCGAGTACAGGGTAGAAGCTCTCTTATCGCATCACTGCTCTACCGGAGCTCACTCTGCTAAAGCCTCAAATGCTATGTATTTTACTAGGGGGGCCAGCTAAGGTGACAGGTCAAACACCTCCTGAGGTTCCGGTCACAGACTAAAATACATGTTAGCTGTTTGGTCTAAAAACACTTCCAGACCCATGTATGCCAGCCAGGCTTCAGAAGAGCAGTTATGTTCTGGCCTGTACAGCCCTCAGCGCGCCCAGAGGGAATCTGTACTCCCATACTGAGCAGTGTATGAGAGTATGGATTCTAAAACGCATTAGGCTCCTGAACATCAGGCTAGGAAAAGTGGGAAAAAAAGTACAAAAATAATTTCTATCCCATTTAGAACAGGTTTTAATAAAAAGCGTATCTATTCTTTCCTTCAGTCACAGAGCATGCCTAGAGGACTCTACTATAGAAGTCAATGAGGTCCCCTCCTGTGACCATGTCTTTGACCCATGGGGCTGCCGTAAAGCAATTTTCTTAAAGAAGAACTCCCGCAAAAATTTTTATTCTCTGACCTGTTAGAAAGGTGCATGATATAATCTGTAGTGATGTCATTTTCTTATCAGTGACTGTTTCTGTGAGTAAAAACCTCTCTTCTTATTGTAGCTGGGTCATGTGACCAACTCCCTGACCTCCAACTGACCCAGGACAGAAAGCCAGTAACTGCTCTATTCATTCCTATGGGAGCCTCACTTTCAGTCTCATAGGAATACATAGAGAATTAGACTTCCTGTCCACACATAAGTCTATGTGTGAGTTGGTGGGTCTAATTCCTAGTCACATGACACAGATAAGAAACTTCAGGATGATATAAGTTAAAAATTCAGACACTGGTAAGAAAATGACATTCACTACAGATTATATCATGTACATTTCTAGCAGGACATGGAATTAAAGTTTTGTCGGGAGTTCTTCTTTAATGCTTTCTAAATACTGTTAAGAACAGCTCAAGCAAGATGGCCGCCCTCATAATCATGTACAGGAAACAGAATAAAGAAATCTACAATCAGGAAATAAAAACAGATTATTAATCATTAAACAGCTTATTAAAAAAGTCTCTCTATCTGGTTTTAACTGGCAGATAACATTTTTGGTGACACATTTCCTTTAAGTAATAAGTGTGCTGTCTTTTTAAGTTGGTGTACATCTTGAGCTGCCAAGGGCCCCAGTTAGACGCCTAAACCACCCATATAATCTGCCACATAGTAAGAGATTACAGTTTGTAAGGATTTCTGTTGAAACATATCTGATACAGATGGTGTCCACATTTATTGGGATGATGGACATATCCACCAGTAACTAAAGTTAAGTGAATAATGATAATGGCCGATTATCACAAAACGTTCCAGAAGACAGGAGTATAATTTAACTGGCACATAATGGTAGTATTAGTCAGAATTTGGAGTTGGAATACTATATAAGCCCAACATGGATATTAAATGAACATCATTACAAATAATGGACTCGAACCAAATCCCGCCAAGTGATGTAACTCATTAACACCAGGGACAATCTTTGACATTTACACAAATTGTAATTTTTGAAGTATAACCAATCTTCCGCAATGATAAACAATATGTTTGTATAGTAGACCATTTTGCCCACTTAAGGCGCAATTGAAATTGTTGCTGACTTTTACTTGAGACTTATTGCTCTGATCCGCTATGTAATGGGATATTTTACAGATTTTGTTCCATGTGATTTGTGTGCCTGCAGTATAAAGCTCAATATGTCTGCTAATGACCAGCAGTACAACAGCAGATACATGCTTCTGTGTAGTTAGATTAGAAAATTGCAGCCAAAAGGAGCGGAAACAGGAAAGCTTGATTCGTCTTTTGTACAACCGAACCTACAAAAATATTTAAACCAATGTTGAATGGATTGGGAACGTTTCCAGTGCTAAGATGGAGAGACCAATGTGGGCTGTAGAAGTTGATCTTGCCTCTGATCGGTCCAAGAATGGGATACACCCAGAAATTTCCATACTAATAAGTATTAATCAAGTAAGGGTGCCTTTCACATGTGGCAGAAAATACGCCACATAAAGACTACGTTATCCTATGGAGTCGGAAATTACTGCCAACCCCTGTCCCATGTTCCGCTGCAGAATAACATTCCACAGCGTAAAAAATGATGTGATGTGACTTTTCTGAAGCAAAATATCTCCATTCATGTCACTGGGGGATATAATTTTCACAGAAATCGGCCTCAAAATTCGCAAAGAAATCTGTATCCTAATCCGCGCCATCTACACCTGTGAATTTTTTGCCTGATTTTTCTACAATATGTGAAGGCACCCGAATAAGGGTGTAATTATGTGTGTTTTGGAGCATAGATCTCAATAAGGGTCTTTTCACATGAACGTAAGGACTCCGTGCCTGTGCTGCCGACCACAAATGGCAGTCCGCAATGCACGGGCACTGGCCGTGTGAATGCCGTATTGCGATGCGGACCTATTGACTTGAATGGGTCCATGATCCGCAAAACATAGGACATGTCCTATCTTTTGTGGTGTTGTGGCATAGACTCGAATCTGATCTGTGCCTCCGCTCCACAAAAGACTTCGGCCGTACCTTGTGGATCACAGACTCACGTCAATGAGTTTGCAGTCTGTAATGCGGGCACGGAGCCCTTACGGTCGTGTGAATGGACCCTAAGCCTCAAAAAAACACAATAAATAATCAAATAATAGAGAAAATATATATCCCAACAGATAAATATAGACATACCAACAAAAAGCACACTAATATTAGCAATTAAAGCCAAATCGAGGGGTAAATTATTAAAGGCAATATAAAAATAATGTAAAAAATTATATAGAGCCCAGCAAAACTGTAAGCAAAGACCCTGGGGGCTAGTCAGTACAATTACAGTATATACTAAATTACAATAGCAAACCACTAAAGCAAATAAATCACGCTCTGTCAATATCCATTAAACAGGCAGAGGATCCATATAATACAACGCAGTTCTCGATGTGTCTCACCAATGCCTCGGGGTCTTCAGGATGTAGTATCAGTGAAATGAAAGTGGCTTGTCTGACTGTATTGTACTTCTCAGTGTCTACTGTTTTTGCAGTGAGTAGGGGTTATCGTATATCATCTTCTGCCCCAAGTTGGTCTCTCCATGGTTTTGTGTTTTTTGCTATCATTTGGGCATGTTTGTCTTCTTTTTGGGTGAGTTTGGACAAGGACTGCGGACAATACTTTGTTATAGACATCTCTACGGCCAAAGCTTAATGGAAAATTCAGCAAACCAGAATCTCAAAGCAACAATGCTTTGTGTTAATGCAAAGAAAAAACTACTGGTCATTAAAACATGTTTAAATCTGGTGTTTTTTACCAGTTTAAAAAGAAATATAAATTCCAAAAATGTATTTTTTTTACACTTTTTTGCCAAACTCTTGCTGTAAACTGGTATAAAACCATATAAACTATAAATCACTAACTGATGCTAAACTAATTGGGTAGCCCACTGAATAAAATCATTGGGACGATTAAATCACCCCATGCCCGTATTTTTTATGAAGTTAATTAAGTTGGTATTTAGTAAAATGAATGTGCCACATAATGATCATTATTTTCCCTTCCTAGCTACCCAGCTGTCTGTGAATTCCTTCAGCACAATAACTTGTTATCTATACTTCGAGCTCACGAAGCCCAGGATGCTGGGTAAGTTATTTGTTTTTTATTAGAAATATTCATTTGCTGTAAGTACTCTTTTGCCAAAGTTAATCATTTCATTTTTTGAGGCTGTTGATCGCTTATATAAGGGGCTCATTAAACGCTTTTCACGTGGATCGCTGCGGGTCAGGAGATGTAGTGTTTTTGTGATTGCACAATAATGTTTGTGTTAAGGTTTGTCAGGGGAAAAAAAATATTCACAGGCTTAGATTGTATATAATAAATAATAGATGAGAAATATTATATGAAGACAGACAGAAGGGACACAGCGTGTCTAACTTAAAGGGGTTCTCCAAGTTAAATTTATTGATGACCTATCCTCAGGATAGATCATCAATATCAGATCGGCGGGGGTTCGACACCTGGCACCCCCACCGAATAGCTGTTTGAAGAGGAGGCGCGCGCCGTATCAGCGCTGCCTCCTCTTCATTGTTTACACGCTAGCCGTAACATGGGTAGCGGTGAGTAGGTGTAATTACACCTAACCGCCCCATTCATTTCAGTGGGAAGGATCGCTCCCATAGACTTGTATAGGAACAAGCCTTCCCATTGAAATGAATGGGGCGGTTAGGTGTAATTACACCTACTCACCGCTACCCATGTTACGGCTAGCGTGTAAACAATGAAGAGGAGGCAGCGCTGGTACGGCGCGCGCCTCCTTTTAAAACAGCTGATCGTCGAGGGTGCCGAGTGTCGGACCCCGGCTGATCTGATATTGATGATCTATCCTGAGGATAGCACATCAATAAATATAACTTGGAGAACCCCTTTAAATAACTGTGGACTTCCCATCTACAAATTGCATCTTCTTAACCCCTTAAAGAGGACCTATTTGCACTTTTGATTTATTTTTTTCTCCCTACATTCCAATAGCCATAACTTTTTTAATTTTCCATTCACATAGCCACATGAGGACTTATTTTTTGCAGGGCAAGATGCATTTTTGACTATTTTGACTGATGACCTATCTTCTGCATAGGTAATGTGTAGCTGATTGACACCTGGAACCCCTGCCAATTAGTTGTTTGAGAAGACATCGGCACTCACAGTAGCTCTGCGGCCTTCTCATAGCTTTCCCTAGGCCATGTGACATCCTGTTCATTGGTCACATGACCTAGGTGCAACTCTGTCCCCTGGAAGGTAATGGCTCTAAGCCGCAATATGAAGCAAAGCCGCTATCAAATGGATGGTGCTGGGATGGGTGAGCAGAGAGAAGGCCGCAGTGCTACTGTGAGCGCCAGTGCCTTCTCAAACAGCTGATTGGCAGGGGTCCCGGGTGACAGACCGCCAAACCGCTCAGATACTGATGAATTATCCGGAGGATAGGTCATCAGTTCAAAAATCTCAGAGAACCCCTTTTAAGGCTTATTTCACACAACCAATGCTTTTGTCTGGATGAAGACTTGCCCCTTCGTTTCAATGGGTATATGCATATGAGCATTGTATTTCACTGACCATACAGGATTGGTCCATGAAAAAAAACGAACCACACTAAAGGACTGTTCTTCACAGATGGTTGCTAGAAGATGTGGAGTTTTTCTTCACACATATGAAAAACGTGTGCACATGAAAATTGATTGCATCCACTCAGGAAAAAAAGGGCAGGAACACTAGAATTCTGTGAAGCTCCATATGACTAGTTGTTGTCCTGTGGGAAAACATTTTTTTGCCTAACCAATCACTATGACCAGTATGTAAGCCTCGTGGATCTGTGGTTGAGTTTTTTTTTTGTTTGTTTTTTAAACCCATTCTGCCTCTTTAGAAAACGTTTTATACTGGCGGAATCCCCTTTTAAATTCAAAAGCTCATGATTTGTCTATTCGAAATATAGATGGCTCCATAACCATAGCCATTGTTGAAGCCTCGCTTTCAGGTTTTCATGACACAGAGCATCACACAGGTGTTCTAACAGCTGGTCCACCTTTGCTTAAGAAAATGCAGGTCTTTGGCCTCATACATATGACTATTTTACAGCTTCATTCAATTTCCAAGATGTATGGAGCTATTATATGGCACCCATACAAGCACGGGGTCCTTTTGTTCCTCCATGTACCAGAAATAATACCCTGGCATGCTTCATCAGATGGAAGTATTCTCCTCTAGGGGCATTGCTTTCAAGTGAGAATGTTTTTGTGTATGGTGATGTATGGAGCTGCTGAGACTCCATGTGACTCAGCTGGAGGCATCAGGGCAAGTCCACATGGGTTGGATTTGCAGTGGATTATTTCCACAGCAAGTCTGCAGCAGTCCACAGGGGCAGATCTGCAGTCAAAGTAGAGTAGAGGTACTGTAAGGCTTTCAGCCTTGTACACAAGAAGCCTCTGTGCAGCCTCCACAAATAAGCTGCAGTGTCCCTGATGCTGAAACACCATCTCCCAAGTCTGCCACCATCATAGCCACCCTAAACACCAATTGACCCACTGAGATTTTGAACCATCTCTGGGGCAGATCAACAGCTGTTCATCATGCGCCCTCCTGCCTGTATGTGCTTACACAAACCCCAATGACTTATGGCCACATCAGCATTGTGGGATGTTGGTAGTAAAATGTACATATCTATGTTCTACAATCAGGGCCAGTGTGTGGTTTTCTGAAATACCTGCTCGTGGATTTTGCATTGGTTAATCTACCCACAAAATCGGCGTCAATGCAATTTATTTGGAAGTATGATGCGGTAATTGTAAAATCAAATCCACTTGCCTACTACTGTGTAAAGCTGCTGATCTCAGATGAGACCTGCAGCAGTAATGGTAGATGTGGACCTACCCGTATATTGCAGTACTATTGTTTTGTAGTGCAGAGGCCAGTTCTTTTACTTAGTGTATATACAATGCATATTTTTCTTCTAGTTTAATGAACAAAGTAAAATTACACCTCACACAAAACAGCAAATCTTTCTCCTGCATATGCTGAAGTTGAACTATCAAGGTTTGTCAGAATCTTCCTGTCCTTCAAGAGCCTGAACAAATAATTTATTTTATTTTATTTTTTTGCAGGTATCGTATGTATAGAAAAAGCCAAACAACAGGCTTCCCCTCCCTAATCACAATATTTTCAGCACCAAATTACCTAGATGTATACAATAATAAAGGTAAACACTTACAAGTTGCAGAGCACGTACACTTTGATGAGCTATACACGTTTTGCTTAGATTCATCGGACAAGTGACGTCGAATCAGTTCTGTGATGTAAGATGCCCTGTTCCACCAGCCTGGACTATGAAGTGATTCTTTGAAACTTTTTGGGCTTAGTCATGTCAGCTGTCAGTCACTGATAGGGCCATCCACATGACTCCTAAGCCTTGAAAGAGCAGAGGTTTAAATTATGTTTTATAATGTTCTATAATCCGCTGCCTGCAGATTGGTCTACATTTCGTGGTGGCAGGCTCTCTTTAAGTATATGGACATATCTAAGGAAAAGCCATGCTACGGTTGATATTAAAATGTGTAAAAGAATTGACATTGCCATGGGGTTGTCCAGTTTTTACAACTCACAATAGACAAGCTGATTGAGGAGGATCCGATACCCTGCAGCCGCCAGCTGTTCGGCTTTAGCTCCATCTTCTAAACAGCTCCTTGAACCTTTTGGTGGAGCTCACTACTTCAGAACTACTTCCATTGACTTCAGTGGAAGCAGCACTGCAATGACAAGCTCTGTCCACTACAAGGTTGACAGAGCTGTGTGGTTCTGGCACGGTCTTCCATTGACTGGCAGGAGTGCGGGATGTTTAACCCCACCGATCAGCTAGTGAAGGCCTATTGTGACGATAGCCCATCGCTTACTAAAGGCCAGACAACGCCTTAAATATATAGAGTACCTGGTAAAGCAATATGGATGCATCTTGAGCTTTACTTGTCCTCTTCATTCTTCTTACCTCCAGTATTAACAGGCAAAGCCATTGTAAGATAAGTAGGGTGAAAAACTACTGCTTTATGGAGAAAATGATGTACGTTATGTGAAGACTTGTCCAGCTTTTGTGATTAAGTGATTCCATTAGCGGAGAGGCTCACAGCAAGGCCCTAGCCAAGGTCCACTTGTTTTATGTGACATAGTATAGAGAATACAGCCTACAAACCTTGAAAATGATGTTCACAATGGCTTGGGTTGACCCAAAAAACTATTTAGGCTGCTTGGCAGTGGCAGTCTTTGACTGACCCCCTCTGATACTGGAAATGAGACTGACATTGGGCAGATTGGAAGCTCCTCTGATGAAAGAGGATCTGTTCACATTTCAGTTTTTTATTTGATTATAAGGAGTCTTACCTGATATATGCCAGTGTGTAGGCATATTGGTTATCAACACTCGTTGATACCCACTCAAAAACCATTAGAACATGGTCATGAGACTAATGTCTAAACTTTCCATTTATAAGGTACAGTATTTGGTTTGTAAAGTTCCCTATGATCCAGTAGCTCCGATGTCTTGTCTCGAAGAATTTTTTTTTTTTTTTTTGCCCAAAGTTTATGAACACATCCATAGTGATCCTAAGCAGTAGACAGGGCTGGCTACCACAAAAAGCTCTCCTCCTTGAGGAAAAAAACAGAGGTATAGGGCTGATTTTCATGAGAACAATAGGGCAATGTTGCTGGAGGGTTGAATATTGGCAAATTACAGTAAATTGATGTGATATAGAAGTGATATATTGGAGTCAGAAAAACCAATAGAGTTTGCTCTCCATACATTATTCAGAAGCACATTTTTCATAGACTATTCAAAAATTAAACTCAAGCTGAAGTATAATAATTTATTTTGAGCCCTCCAACTTGAACTTACCTGTGGCCTGTAGAGGAGCAGTAAATGTTGCCAAGTAAGCATTTAGGCCATTATATTCTGTAGTACATTTTACACTGGAGCAGTTTTCATGAAGGTTCATGCTGAATTTTGACATTTCATCTTATTTGAGTCTCGCCGACGAGCTTTGCTGGGCTGTTCAGCATGCAGTGGCAGTTTTTGCATATTGCACCTGCCACAGATGACCTAAAACAAATTGGAGAAGCAATGTCTGTGTGCTTTTCTAGCATTTCACAGCTTGTGGATGATGATCAGCGTCTATGTCTTGCATACCGGAGTGATTTTTTTTCTGTTTGACTATTTTCTTACAGCTGCAGTATTGAAGTATGAGAACAACGTCATGAACATCAGACAATTTAACTGTTCTCCTCATCCATACTGGCTTCCAAATTTCATGGACGTCTTTACTTGGTCCTTACCATTTGTTGGAGAAAAAGGTTTGCCCAAAGATCAAATGTTGTACAGTATATAAACAGAAGAGCAGGGCCATTTTATACAGCCTTTCAGATTTTGTTTTCCTCGACAGTGCTGCTCCTAGTGATGGACTGTGTATGGTGTTCAGTCTTAATCATGTTAAAGGGTTATTCCCATATCGTAAAGTGATAGCATACCACAATGTTACCACTTTATGTTGACTAGTGAGGGTGTGATCTCTTCATACCCCAGAATGAAGCGAGTCAGCTGCACAAGTCCAGGTTCACTAAACTTGTACTTTGTCACATAGAGCCCCTAAGGCTAAATTAACATCTCTGTTAAGCTGATCCAGCAGAGAATAGCCTACCGGAGTTCACCAGATCCAGCATTGTCAGATACTGCCATTTACTGCCGGACCAGATATACTATAGTGGGATCCGGTGGGGATCTGGCTGCTTTCCGGCATGGTTGACGGCTTTCAGCCACACAAAAACCATTGCATGCATTATAGTCTATGGAGTCCAGCAGTGAATGGCAGAACTCTGGCAGGCTGTTCCGTTAGAGATCAGCTTACTGGAGATGTGACGTCTAAGGCTACTTTCACATTAGCGTTTTTAAATTCCGGTATTGAGTTCCGTTATAGGGGCTCAATACCGGAATAAAACGCTTCAGTTTTGTCCCCATTCATTGTCAATGGGGACAAAACTGAACTGAAGACAACGGAATGCTCCTGAAAGCATTCCGCTCCGGCTTCAGACCGGAGAACAAACCGCAGCATGCTGCGGTTTGCTCTCCGGTCCAGGCATCCGCACCAAGACGGATCCGGAATGACCCCCAATGCAAGTCAATGGGGACGGATCCGTTTGGTGTGGACACACCAGTAATCCGGATCTGTCCTCCATTGATTTGCAATGGGGGGTCATTCCGGATCCGGCTACAGACAGACAGACAGACAGACAGACATACATACACATACACACTCACATACTCCAGGGACGCCGGCAGCATGTCTTCACGCGCCTCCTGCACGCAGCTATGACGTTTCCCCACTGCGCCCAGCAGAGGGCGCTGTGGGGAATCGTCATCACTGCGCGCAGGAGGCGCGTGAAGACGTTCTGCCGGCGTCCCTGGAGTATGTGAGTATGTATGTATGTCTGTATGTGAGTATGTATGTCTGTATGTATGTCTGTCTGTATGTATGTATGTATGTATACATACATACAGACGGAGCGCTGCTCCGGCTCCACACATGTATAGCGGTAGCACGGATCCGTTGGCACCCTTTAGGTGCCGGATCCGTGCTAACGCTAGTGTGAAAGTAGCCTAAGAGAGATTATCTTTGTAAGGGAGTGTGAGAAGGAACATGCTACGATGTGCATTTTTACAGATTCACTGTGTCTTCATAACACGAGTCCTAAGACTTTGAAAGAGATCCTATCTCAAGATGCATAAAAAGTCCATTTCTCTCTGTGCATGTGCTCCACTGAAATTAGTAACCCTTCCAAGGAAGCTCTGTATTGAACTTCTAGAAAGCTCTGGTCAGAATCCAAAACACATGTTTGTGTCAGGAGTTTTACTGACGTTACCTATACCTTCATTTAAAAGGGTTGTCCCATTACAAACACTTATTCCCGTATTATGAGGATACCAGGTAGGCGTCTGATCATCGGGGGGCCCTACCAATCATAAAAAAAGGCCAAAGACAGTTAAAAATGTGCTCTTCCACTCCATTCAAC
The DNA here is from genome assembly GCA_900303285.1 of Rhinella marina. Classification (NCBI taxonomy): domain Eukaryota; kingdom Metazoa; phylum Chordata; class Amphibia; order Anura; family Bufonidae; genus Rhinella; species Rhinella marina. The sequence goes on from ONZH01004031.1 coordinate 218,568, forward strand.
TCTATTGGACTGCCAGAAGTAGTCATGCGCTTGTACTCAGCTATCTCTGAGTGAAGTTGAATGGAGTGGAAGTTCGCATGTGTGATTGCCACACCATTCAAATGAGGAAACCCAGGGTCCCCATTCTCATGATCAGCGGGGCTCCAGCGGTCAGACCCCTGCAAGTCATACACTTATCTGCTGTACAGAGGATAGATTTGTTTGTAGTGGGACACCCCTTTAAGGAGTACTGTCTTCTGACATATAAAATTCCCATTAACTCTTGTTAATGGGAATTTTGAATGATTATGAAATGATGTGTCTTGATAAAGAACAGAAGAACTGATGTATTCATAATGATAAACTGCTTTTGTATACATGGACATTTATGTGTGCTGGAAAGCGTCTGCATTAAGGAAACCATGTCTGTTTTCTTCACAGTGACCGAGATGCTTGTAAATGTACTTAGCATTTGCTCTGACGATGAACTCTGCTCAGATGAAGATGCTGATGGTAAGTACAGTTGGACTTTGGAGATCTATTTCTGCTATTAATGTGCTTTTTAATCTAAATGTATCTGTCTTTTGTGGAGCAGACTTAAAGGCTATGTACGCCTTCGGGGACTTTTTTTTTTTGTGATTGCATTTTACTCATTTTGGGCTAAAAATCATTTTTCAATTGGTCTTTATTAAAAAAAAATATTGAGCCTTTCTGTGGCAAAAGGGTAACTTTTTTCTAGCTGTGTGACTGGTACTTTCTTGTTGTGCCGGTCATCTAAGAACCCTTATCTGTAAATTAATAAGAGGTTCTAAATACTAGTACAGTAAGACAGTAAGATAAGGATGAGTGTTTATAAGGTCAGAGTCCGACAGCTCCCTGCCTGACGGAAAAGAGAGAAAATTCAGATCTTCTAGTAGAGCGTCCCAGCTCTGTACAGAGAAAAGGGCTCCATATTTTTAATATAATAAAAAAAATATATTTTTAGCTTATATGAGTACAGTGCACTAATAAAAAATAAATTACCCCAAAGGTGTACATAGCCTTTCATTTACTCATTTTGGCACGCATGGTTTTATTGCCAAAGAGAAAGTGAAGTGGGTTTTTGATGTGGTTTTCCCTTGCATAACTTATAAAAAAAATTGGTCTGGTGCTGTGATAACTTTTGGCTGGGTTTCTTGTTATGCAAATTAAGCTGAAATGAATAAGAACATAAGCCGCAATGTTACTTTATTACTGTCTGTTGTACTTTCAGCATTTTTTTCAACCAGTGTGTGGTTTTGTACAATGTGACCTCCTAACCAACTCCTACTAAATCCTACTAATCCTGTCTTAGCTGTAGGAGGTGCATACTGGGAAAGCTGTCAGCCACTGAGTCATACCTCCCAACTTTGTAAAGCGACAAAGAGGGACACATTGTGCGCCGCGGAAATTTTTTTCAGCACTAGGCCACGCCCCTAACTCCTCCCACTATAACCTAATACCACCCAGTCCCCTTACTGCTCCACATAGTAAATATTCCCCAGTTATGTGCCCTCATTAATATGCCGTTATGTGCCCCCAGTAATATGCCCTGTTATGTGCCCCCAGTAATATGACCAGCTGTGGCCCCCAGTAATATGACCAGCTGTGGCCCCCAGTAATATGACCAGCTGTGCCCCCCAGGAATATGCCCAGTTATGTGCCTCCAGTAATATGACCACATTGTGCTCTCTTGTAATATGTCCACATTGTGCCCCCCAGTAATATGTTGTGCCCCCAGTAATGTGCCCACACTGTGCCCCTCACAGAAAGTTAAAGAAAATAAAAACCTTATACTTCCCTTCTTCCTAGCAGCAGCATCACCAGCAGGACATCGGCTTCTCTTGTCTGGAGGGGGCGGAGCCAAGGCTGTCGGCCAGCCCCGCCCCCTTCCCAGACAAGAGCTACAGAGAGCTGCAGGGGGGACGGGAGGGAGGATGTAACAAGCAACTGTCTCTGCATCCTATGGACGCAGAGACAGCTGCCAGAGACCGGGACATACCTCCCCCGTACCGGGACAGCCACTGCAATCCGGGACTGTCCCGCTGAATCTGGGACAGTTCGGAGGTATGCTGAGTCACGTCCCCATTCCACAACCCCACCCTTACTGTGATGTTCACTGTACTGTAACAGAACCCTGCCACATTAAAACGGCCTGTTACTTTCCCACAGTAGCAACAAATGTCCCTATGAGCTGTGAGTTACTTTTAAAGTGGATCTGCAGAATATTTAGCTTACCCTATTTAAGAGCACTATATAATGGGGCTGGTCAGTTTTCCAATTGTGCCATTTGGATAATAGAAGTTATCAAATAATACAGTGGACTTATAATTATGAGTTCACTGTATTCATGTATTCCTCTCTCTATTTCCCCTCACTTCTCTCCGCTTTCCGCGTTTCTTTCTGTTTTACCCCCATCTCTCACTACTTCACCCCTGCCCCTCTCCACTTTATCCCCACTACTATGCACTTACTCTCGCTCATCAGCAATGACCCACTTTCCAGAGCTTTACCGAGACATTAGAGCTATGGAGAAATGCTTACTGTTTGGCCTGCTGAAATCCAAGTGCCCTATCCATGGCTCGCCTGACATCTGCTGTTGGGGGCCCCCATGTGCTAAGCTAAGTGATGAGGCTTAACATTTCTTGTAGAGGTTTAGGCAGGGATAATGGGATCGTATAAGCGTTAGTCCAATATTTGACCAGCTTGGGTGCATGTACATTACTGCTGTCTGCTATACTGTATAGAAGTCTCATAAAATAGTCAACTGGATGTTATCCTCCCATGTTTTGCTTGCTGACGTGGGTAATGCAAGACTGAATTCCTTTGGATGATATGATGGCATTTACCGACGACTTCAGACTGAAAACGACCTGATTGATTGACTGTCATCACTTCTTCATTTGTCAGGAAGATCTGCTAATGGCATGTCAAACGCTTTTCATCACCTAACCCTCTCACCTGTTGTGTGTGTTCAGTCACTCCTCAGAGCTTCATTCTTTGGTTTTTTTTCTAATGTTTCTTTGCTTTTATTTTACAGACCTCTTTCACTTTAGTAGTTCTTTCACACTCTCCTTTTTCTTTTTCCATCCTTCAAACTTTATTTGTTCTTCATGTGTTTGCCCCTGGATTTTCATAAGAAGACCATCTTATTTATGCACAGAAGAAAGGTATTATGTGGTGCAGAGTGGACAGTGTGTGGGCACATGCTTCAGACTGCTGCTTTTTTACTTTGTAACCTAGGCATGCCGAGAAATCGAATCCACCACCGTGTACAGTCAGAACTGCTTTGCTTAGTTCAGGTCTTGGCCTATTGGCATACATTACTGTGTGTCACTTTCAGGGACCAAAGCTTCTGATATTTCATGTACCAGCTTATTTTCCAATTATACAAATCTACTGTTGTTGTGCATTTGGTTGTTTCACTTTTACTAATGTGTTCAGCCCTGTACAGGCAGTTAAAAGGGTTGCCCAGCCTATCATCTGGCAGTGGAGCTACACCCAAACAGCTGATCGGCAGGTTTTCAGACCCCTGCCGATCAGCTAGTCATGGCCTATCCTAAGCTGGACAACTCCTTTAACATTTTTATATTCTAACGTTGTCTTGTGTGATTTTAATACATTTTTAAATTCATTAGGTTTTGTGTGTGTATTGTGTGGGTTTTAACAGGTTCTCTACCAGAGATTAATACCATACAAAATTTCAGGCCAACTTTACACCGGCATCCTCTGTTTCTTTGGGGTTTTTTTTAATCCGTTATATTTGTGGCTATACATTAAGCATGATTTTCAGTATTATTTAACCTTTCCACGTGTATGACCGTGTAATTCTGTATATTTCAGTGTCAACAAATGGGCCTAATTATTACACTTTTACATTGTTTAATACCCCTAATTAACTGGTGCCCACTTTGCGCTACTTTTGAGTAATCATTGCTATAGGAAGTGATTTGGTGAACAGATATTTTTGATCCACTTAAAGTGGTTCTTGCATCACAAGTGACGTAACCCGTGACTTCGTTCAAAACTTCGGAATAATACTGTATATCAAGATTCATATCCGTACAGTATAAGAATGTATGGGCTCCGAAGTCATGCGTGACTTCATAGAATAACTTTGGTAGTTGATTTTTATAGTGGAAAGCCACTATAAAACTTGAGACTGAGCTCTGCTTCGGTTGTGACCAGTAATCATAAAACTTGTGACACATTCCCATTAAAGTGAGTCTGTCATTAGTTTTGATCATTCAAAACTGCTGACAGCTCCAGGTTTGGGCTGGGGTGAGCAGGACAAACATACCTGTTGTGGATTCAGGAGTACTATTTGAACTTTTATTCTGCCAGATTCCTGAAAGTGCCCAGGAGGCGGTGCTTTACTGTGAAGTGCTCTCTGCATTGAGCTGCTTCACAGCCCTTCTTCTCTGCACTAAGTAGTAGCATCCAATCAGGACAGCTGTCACGCAGAGGGGAGGGGCTGTGAATCTGCTCAATGCAGAGAACACCTGACAGTGAAGCACCGCCTCCAGTGCACTTATAGCAGCAGTGTGGGTAAGATAAACGTTCACACTCAAAAGGTCAGTCCACAAAGTTATGTTTATCCTTCTCTCCCCGGTCCCTATCAAATGCTGTCTGCAATTTAGCATGGTAAAAACTGCTGACAGACTCCCTTTAAATACATGATGATGTACCACTGTGAATGGGTTGTGGGTCTGATAGGTTTGTCTACACAGTATTACCTTCTCTATCCCTGCTTGTGAACTCATTCATAAGCTAGTCATATATGTCAGGGCTCTGAGTGCATTCCGTGCTGCCTATGTGGACTCATGGACTTGAATGGGTCCACGATCAGCAAGATGCGGCCAAAGATAGGACATCTCTTATCTTTTGTAGAGTGGAGGCATGGATCAGAAGCCCACAGAAACGCTACAAAGCGCTTCCGTAGGCTTTCGGGTCCAGGCCTCCTCCCTGCAAAAAATAGGACATGTCCTATCTTTGGCCTTATCTTGTGGATTGCAAACCCATTCAATGGGTCCACAGCGCGGAGTGCACATGGCCAGTACCCGTGCGTTGCAGGCCACACACGGGCACAGAGCCGTTACGTTTGTGTGTATGAGCTCTTATAGACATGTTCTTTCAGTCTTCATGTTAATGAGTCGGGAAGCCCTGGGTATTGACTCAATCTATCATATGCCATAAAACATTACTAATATCCATCAGCAACAGTTAACATACTTGTGAATGGTTTTGAAGTAGCAGCGGATTTTTTTCTCACCACTACAGAACCAAATGAAATAAGTAATAAATCTGGTAATTAAGATATATTACAGGGATGATAGATTTTAAATTTGCTGATTATATCGACCATGTTATGGAACGGTAGAGCTTCACTTTAAAGCATCTTGGACCTCTTTCTTATGGTGTTTCTTAATGACTTAAAGTATTTTATCGTGGAGTTGCTTCTTCAATAAAAGAGAAGCTTCTTGAAGATGTCTTTTCATCACTGAACTTTTTGATGTTGGCATTACATTGAAAACTAAACTTATCTGAGATCACAATTAAAGGTACCTTGCTAGAAATGGAGGCCGTGGCTACCTTTCAGTTAGCCACACTAAATGTATTCGGTTGTGTGCCAGCTTGATAAATGACTGTCCTTTTTTTGGTTGCTGCATGCAACCAAAACCCTGCCCACCCACAGCAGTCAATGGCCACATGACTTTGTGGGTAAACCTGAGCTTTGAAATTAGGATGGTCAGGGTTTTGACTGCATGCCTCAGCTACAGCATTAAAACTCGGCCTTAGTAGGTGGTGAGCCGTCATCAGCATCTTAATAATTTTTTTTCATAGCTGTGTAGTTATCGTGTTTCCTCCTGCACTTACTGTATATACAGCGGTACGTATGTGCAGTACAATGAAACTGTATGATTGACATTTTGTATTAATTACAGGAGCAACAGCCGCAGCTCGTAAGGAAGTAATTAGAAACAAGATTCGCGCTATTGGGAAAATGGCAAGAGTGTTCAGCGTACTAAGGTTGGAAATCATGTCTTCGTGCCTCCTTGTTTTCTTCCTTCCTTGTTGCTATGCACAGAAACTGTTTGGGATAGGTGTGACTTTTCCCTTACTTTTTGTATTGCAAAGAGCTCTACCATTTTTTTTTTCCTTTCTAGAAAATGTAGACTTCTTTAAAGACTTTGTGCCAAGTTTTAAACTTTACCCCTATCCATGGTAAAAGTGATTTGAGGCAGATCAGTTTAGGTCTAGTGGCCGGGACTAAACACAGTCACAGAAAAAAAAAAAAGTGGTCTAAAATGGCAGAAAATGCTCAAAAACCCCAAATGCTGTTGCACATTTATGACTGGGGGAGCAAATCCTGCACATGTGGTCCGCTGCTAAACGTAATCCCCAGCAAAAATGTATACAATGGAGGATGCCTGCAGCGGACCACATGTACCACAAAAACATCGTACACAGGATAACCAAGTGTGCGGATGTGACAAACTATATAAAACAACAATTCACAGAAAAAGGTGCACTACAGCGGTAAATGCAATTGACAATATATGGCGAAACCCTCACACTGATGTTAAAATGAGACTTTCACCAATATATTCTTATATCAAGAGCATACCGGAGCCAGAGCACCCCGTCAAGTATCTCAAGTGTCACGGGACTTAACGCTCACCCTACTATGGTATAGGTAATTGCAGATAGGGGCATGAAGACACACAGAAACCAGCTCCCAGTTACCTCCAGCGTGAAATCACACATACAATGGGAGGGGGTGGAGGCTGTGAGTCGCTCTTAACCCTGACGTCATGTGACCCAGGCTGCAAAGGTGCACCTAAATGTTTCCCATTAGTATAATCAAGGCACATTCAACGTGGAGTTGCCACACCTCCAGGTATAAATGTCCAAACACAGTCACAGAAAAAAAGTGGTCTAAAATGGCAGAAAATGCTCAAAAACCCCAAATGCTGTTGCACATTTCTAACCGGGGGAGCAAATCCTGCACATGTAGTCCGCTGCTGAACGTAATCCCCAGCAAAAATGCATACAATGGAGGATGCCTGCAACGGACTACATGTACCACAACAACATCCTACACAGGATAACCAAGTGTACGGATGTGACAAACTATATAACAAAAATTCACAGAAAATTGTGCACTACAGCGGTAAATGCTATTGACAATATATGGCTAAACCCTCATACTGATGTTAAAATGAGACTTTCGCCAATATATTCTTATATCAAGAACATACCGGAGCCAGAGCACCCCGTCAAGGTATCTCTAGTGGCTGGGACTCCCATAATAACAGGGGTCCTGTGCCTCCCTTTATGAATGTAGCAGTGGTGAAGCGCTCTACTCTGCTTCTCTTCGGCAATCCCATAGAGCGGAATGGAGCACGCACTTACCTAGTCCACTACAGGAGAATTAAAGCATTATATGGTGCCCATTGAAATCCAAGTGCTCTCTAAATAATGCATGGACATGCTGGGTCCACCAGACCGATTGTTTTTTTTGGCCACTCTCTGATTTAGCTACTCTATCTGATGAAGGTCCCTATGACGGACTCTCACTTCAAGTACCTCATGCTGTTTTGATGTCGTTTTTGAAACCAAATCACTTAGGAAAGATACCACTTCTCCTAATACACTTATAGTTTTGACTTCAAAAACTGCATAGAAAAACTCCAACAAAATGCTAAATGAGAAAGAACCTCCAATAGGTATATAGGTATTTAATTTTTTTTTTTTTTTATTATTATTATAGTCTCTCTTTCTAGAAAAATCTACTTTTTTGATATTTTATGACCCAATTCACTGTAGCGTACACCATTACATTATAGTGGTGACACAGGTGTTGTATTTCTGTCCTACGATGCTCTCTACCATCGGGTTTGTCACTGTTTGACACTTAGCTCCATATGGGTTGTTTTGCAGCAAGCTGTGCCGATACCCTGAGCACAGTAGATACCTTGTAAGCCATAACCTGTGCATTTTACTTTAAGGTCATGGCGAGACTATCTGTCACTTTCCTCCAAGTCTCCCTTGCTGTGCTTTCAAGTAATTATTGTAGGTCCTTGGTCTTGCTTGGCATTATGTTCCAGTTTATTCTGGGAGCAGAGCCAAGATCAGGGGTCCAGCCTTCACAGGTGTAAACACAGCTTTCAACTGCTGCTTCTCAATGCTGGGTATCTGCACTTAGAAATACAACATTACCTAGATGGCTGCTAATAAACTCACTCCGCACATTACACATTTCAAACGCAGCATTAGCTTGTTCCAGCACATTGTAGACAAAATGTCTAATTAGCGGTATTTGTCATTGATTTGAAAAAACTGTTCCATTGTGACCTGTGGAACGCACTGATCTTTAGGAAAATTATGAAACCAGACAGGGAAATTAAGTTTGCCGTTAAAAAGAAATGAGGTTATTTGAGGTTATATCAGCAAGGTTTTTGTGCAGGTATTTATTGGACTGCTCACTGGTTGCATTTACCTTGGCAGAAAATAACATGAGAACCAGTGCTTGGTTCTTCCATTTGTGTGTGCACACACACAGATTTATCAAAAGTGGCTTAGTTGCCCATAGCAACCAATCAGATTGGCTCTTTCATTTTCCAAGGAAGCTCTGAAAAAAGGTGGAATCTGATTGGTTGCTGTGGGCCACTTTTGATAAATCTCCCCTACAGTGTCAACTGGTTGAAAAGAAAGGCCATTGCAATCCATGGCAGACAAGGGATGGGATATGTGTTTTCTTAATGGAAGCTTAAACTATTCTTTAGGGGATGAGCGTCTAGTCAGTTTTCCGACTAGATTACAGTAAATTGTAGGCTATTCCAAAAAGTCAAAGCACTGTGTTAGTGTACTGCTGCTGTACAATCTGAAAAAGGGTTAAAGGGTGTGCACTGTATATGATTACTAAACATCCTGGGTTCAGCTGGTGTATAGTGTGTTATGGGGAAAAATATGCAAAGTACCTCTCCTCCAGAAGGAAGAATACCAAATCTCTAGTGACACCTACTGTATAAGTAACCCTGAAATATGACATGCATATATGTGATTTGTTTGTCTTTGAACAGAGAAGAGAGTGAAAGTGTGCTGACTCTGAAAGGTTTGACACCCACCGGAATGCTGCCTAGTGGAGTTCTGTCTGGAGGCAAACCATCACTCCAAAGCGGTAAGAGAATTTTAGTGTGCGCCCTAGTGAAAAGGACATCCCTCACATTCTTATTCTAGAATTAATTCATTTAGCAGTTTAAATATAGATTACATACCCAGTGATATCACAGTAATAAGATGTTAAAATCCTATGACTAATATACATTGTTGGAAAGGTAATAAGCTGCACGTGTGCTTCGCCTACCTTACATTTAAGATCTTCAGATGTTTCCTTGCCTCGTAAACTTTAGCTACATCAGTTAGTCTCAAGTTTTACCAATTCTGGTATTCATCTAAACATCTTATTCACATAATGAGGTTCTTTATTTGAATGTATTTGTACAAATACGGCAGTAAGGCTGGATTCACATCACCGTTTAGCTTTCCGTTCTTCTGATCCGTCAGAAGGACAGAAAAATGAAAAAACGGATCCTTTATTTTGAGAATCGGTTGTGTTAGCATCAGTTTGCACTAAAAATAACTGGCCTGTCTTTTTTTTTTTGGGGGGGTGCATCAGTTATGATCAGTTTGTGTCATTTCCACCAGAGATCATTTATTTTTGACTGGAGAAATGTGAAATGACTGATCTCTGGCGGAAGTGACGCAAACTGATCATAACTGATGCTCAAAGTAATGGATCCATTATTTTTTTATTTTTCTGTTCTGTGATATCAATATAACATCTTGAATATGCGATTCAGTTTTGGCCTCCACATACAATATAAGATATAGGGGAACTAGAAAGAGACGGGTGACCAGATCATTAAATGGGATGGAAGGTCTCTCTTAGGGCTATATTAAATCAACAGACATATTTTCTGACCAATTATTGGTCAGATGGCCAATTACACAGATCTTTTATTATGCACACCAACTTTTGGTCTGATTGGACAGATATTGGTTAGATAATCTGTTGGTGTAATACAGGCCTTACAATGAGAGACTTAAGAAATCGGACTTGGGAAAAAAAGATGCCTTAGAGATGATCTTATTTACATGTATAAATAAATGATTTATTCATTCCAAGTTGTGTACAATGACCAGCGAACATTCATTACATGTGGAGGAAAGAGGATTTACACATCAATTTAGGAAAGGAATTTTTACAGTTAGAGTAGTCAGACTGTGGAGTGTTGTACCCCAAGAGGTAGTAATGACAGATACTCTGTTAGCATTTAAAAAATGTCCAAATGCTTACCAATGCGCCATATTGCCTAAGCGCCTGGCAGTTAATCATGGCAGTTAGACAGGGCAGGAGAAAGGGATGCTATGTGTGCTACTCAAACAAACTTAAACACAGAACAGGTGTTACAGTATTGGTTCACCCAGTTCTTTGCTACGGCTCTCATTGTTACAGCTGTCTACTTTCAAAATCATCCACAAATTCCATCCTCTATCTCTTTCCACATCACTCCCTCCTTACTTCACTCACCCATGTTCAGTTCACATACACTTTTGACCCTCATACATTACCTTGACCCATCTTCCTCCTTGGTGCAGCATAAAAAAACACTGATACAAATCATTCAATCACTTGCTGTCTCTTTTTGTTCTCCTGCTACTAGCTGCAGGGGATATTTCACCAAACCATGCCCCCCCTCTATTGCCAACTTCAGCTGCTCATCTGCCACACATAAAAACCCCAAAATTCTTATTAGTATTCACTGTACATCTTCTTTATTCTCATAACTGTGTGCTCTGGAATGCATGGTCGGTTTGTAACAAACTCCCCACAGTCTATGACTTCTTCCTCTCACACTCTCTGTGCTTGCTGGCCCTTACAGAAACCTGGCTTCAATGTAATGACACTGCTTCCCCTGCTGCCTTATCTTATGGTGGACTTCACTTCTCCCAAACCCAAGACCTAATGATAGGCATGGTAGAAGAGTAGGCATACTACTTTCTCCACAGTGCAAGTTTCAGGTCCTTCCCCCTGTACCCTCTCTTATATTTCACTCTTTTCAAATCCATACAATCAGACTCTTCCGCCCATTCCTCCTATGAGTTGCAGTTTCTATCGTCCCCCAGGCTCCCCCCTCCAACTCCTGGATCACTTTGTCACTTGGCTTCCTCACTTCCTATCTTCTGAATCACCAACTCTTATTATGAGTGATTTTAATATCTTATAACTTCCTCTGCCACACACGAACAGGGCAGTAAACTTGATCTAGTCTGCTTCCATCACTGCTCAGTCTCATACTTTAGTAACTCATCCTTCTCACTTTCTGACCACAATCTTCTTTCATTTACTATTAAGACTTCTCCACACGAAAATCCTACTTTTCACACTTGTAGAAACCTACACACCATTAACTGCCAGCAACTTAAAGACACCCTACAGTTAGCTCTTACCCCAATCTCTTCCCTCTCCAGTCCAGACCTGGGTGCCAACCATTACAACCATACCCTCAAAACCACCCTAGATGAAGCAGCTCTAATATCAATGCGACCCTCCCAATACAGAACATGGCAACCCTGGCACACACCTGAAACATGTTTACTCCATGTGCAGAATGCTTATGGATGAAATCACGAATATCAGCAGACTTCTTCCATTATAAATTTATGTCTAAAACTTACAATTCGGCCCTCAACATTGCCAAACAGAAGTACGTCACCTCTCTCATCTCCTCACTCTCAAATTACCAAAAACAACTCTTTGACACTTTTCATTCCCTTTTAATCACTAAAGTTCCAGAACCCATCACTGACCTCTGCGCTGTTGACATGGCCACTTACTTCAGAGATAAGATTGTCAATATCCGAAAGGAAATAATCTCCCAGTCCCCAACCAATTTCACTCCTTCTCTCGCCCACACTTCCACATGCTCTCTCTCCTCTTTTTAACCTATAACAGATGAAGAAGTCTCCGGGCTTCTCCCTTCTTCACGACCTGCAGCAGTGCTCCTATTCCGTTACACCTTCTTCAGTCCCTCTCCCCAGCTATCATCACTCACCTCACTACAATATTTAACCTCTCTTCTGGTATATTTCCATCCTCTTTCAAACATTCTGTTATAAACCCACTATTAAAAAAAAAAAAAATCTTTTGACCCGACCTGTGCTGCTAATTACAGACCTGGTTCTAACCTCCCCTTCATTTCTAAACTCCTTGTCTACTCTCAATAAGTTATTTCTCTGCAAACTCTCTTCTTGACTCCTTACGGTCTGCCTTTCGCCTTCTCCACTCTCCACTGCCCTTTCTAAAGTGTGTAACAATCTCCGGACAGCAAAAAGTAATGGAGATTATTCTTTACTGATTCTTCTGGATCTCTCTGCAGCATTTGATACCGTAGACCACAAACTCCTCCTCACCATGCTCCACTCAGTTGGCCTTAAGGGCAGTGCTGTCTCCTGGTTCTCTCTGGCCACTCCTTTAGTGTATCACTTGCTGGCTACACTTCTCTTCCTCTTGATGTTGGCGTTCCTCAGGGTTCAGTCCTACGTCCTCTACCCTTCTCCCTCTGCACAGCCCCCATCGGACAGACTATCAGTAGATTTGGCTTTCAGTACCATCTCTACTCTGACAACATCCAACTATATACATTTCATCCCCGGACATCACGCCTGCTTTACTCCAAAACACCAGTAATTGTCTGGCAACTGTCTCTAACATCATGTCCTCTCTGTATCAAAAACTGAACATCTGAAAAACTGAACTTCTTATCTTTCCCCCATATACCAACCCACCTAAACTTGATATTTCAATTTTAGTCTGCGGCAATATCATAACTCCTGGGCAACATGTCCACTGTCTTGGGGCCATGTTTGACGCAGATCTTTCCTTTGTTTCCCATATCAAATTACTTGCTTGCTCTTGTCGTCTCCACTTCAAGAATATCTCCAGATTCCACCCTTTTCTTTTATTTGTTTTAGGCTACTTTCACACTAGCGTTTTTAAATTCTGGTATTGAGTTCCGTCATAGGGGCTCAATACCGGAAAAAAACGCTTCAGTTTTGTCCCCATTCATTGTCAATGGGGACAAAACTGAACTGAAGACAACGGAATGCTCCTGAAAGCATTCCGTTCCGTCTTCAGACCGGAGAACAAACCACAGCATGCTGCGGTTTTCTCTCCGGTCCAGGCATCCACACCAAGACGGATCTGGAATGACCACCAATGCAAGTCAATGAGGACGGATCCGTTTGGTGTGACCAACATGGTAAACGGATCCGCCCTCCATTGACTTTCAATGGAGTTCAGGACGGATCCGTCGCGACAGACAGACACATACACACAATCACTTACATACTCCAGGCAGGCCGCACGTCTTTATGCCCAGGAGGCGCGCCGCTATGACCATTCCCTACAGCGCCCAGCAGAGGGCGCTGTGGGGAATCGTCATAGCTGCGCGCCTCCTGGGCGTGAAGACGTGCGGCCTGCCTGGAGTATGTAAGTGTGTATGTGTTTGTGTGTATGTGTGTGTATGTCTGTATATGGTACTGTGTGACATGTCCCTGCGGCAGTCCGGATCCGACGGCACCCTTCACCTGCCGGATCCGGACTGCCACTAGTGTGAAAGAGGCCTTAGTCAGTTATATAGCACTGACATATTCTTCAGCACTTTACAGACCTTATCACTCTTTGCCCAGTGGGGCGCACAATCTACGTTTCTTATCAGTATGACTTTGGAGTGTGGGAGGAAACCCATGGGGAGAACATACAAACTCTCATGCTGATGTTGTCCTTGGCCAGATTCGAACATATGACCGCAGCTCTGCAAGGCACCAGTGCTAACCATTGAGCTACCGTACATCAAACCATAAGCCACATTTGCTACACAGTTTGATTTGATTTATTGTTTATTCCCACAGTTAGGATTAGGCCTCATGCACACAACCATATCCGTTCTGCGGTACACAAATCTGGGATCCACAAAATATGGATCTCGGCCATGTGTATGCCACCATTTTTTTTCAAACTCCTCTAGAAATTTCCTATACTTGTCAGCAAAATGAACAAGAACAGATTGCATTCTATCTTTTTTGCGGTGCCACAGAACAGATATTCAGATACATATGGTCATGTGCATGAGGCCTTACTTTGAGTACTAATTTCTCCTTGCCTTTTACCTCATATGTCATAAATGTAGCATATGACTGCATATTAATTTAATGGAATGCAAGTGAGAAACGCAGAGCAAAAAAAAAAGCTCAGCAGCTTCTGCAAAATGTGATACAATTTTAAGGGGGCGTAAAAGGTAAATGCCTGTGAACCAAATATAATGTTGCTCTTCTGCAAATCCATTTTAATGCTTCTCCTTAAGTACGACATGCAGCTTTGTGCTCCACACTGAAAAGTAGAGCTAGCAAGAGTTCAAAAATGGACATCCTAATTAATGGTATGATGGGTCTCTCTTGTAGGCTTTTTTAGATAATAAGACACATTTATATAAATATATAAATACATTGCTGAGAATACAAGAATCACATTTATATGTGCAGTTTAATCATCCATTTAGAAAAAGGTTCTTTAATGTTAAAATGCATGCTTTTAAAAAAGTTTAGAGGTTGTTTTATATGTAGAGTACTTGTATGTGTTTTTCCTATTAATCAGATTGTTACATATACGGCATGTCTCTTAATAAATCATGAATAGCCGATTGTTTCAGTAAGGAAATACTTAATGCTTAACCACTTCCAGTCCGCCCGTTGACTATAAACGTCCGGGAAGTGGTTATCTATCTCTGAATGGACGTTTCTGAACGTCCATTCAGAGATATCAGCTGCACGCTAATCGTGCAGCTGCACAGTGGGCTACCTGCTGTCAGTGACAGCGGGGTATCCCAAAGAGAAGGCAGGGACCGTTCCCAGGGGTCCCTGCCTTCTAGATCGCTGTATACACAGCACTCAACGAGCGCTGTGAGTACATATCAGGAAGCTATTGCGCTTCCTGTTCCGGCCCGGCGGTCACGTGATCGCCGGGGCCGGGAGAGTGCAGGAGCTGCCAGGTCTCTCATAGACCCGATCAGCTCTGCACTGAGGCTGTACAGCATAGTATTATGCTGTACAGCCTCTCTGGGGGTGTATTTCCCCTGTAACTGGGGCTACTATGTCAGCCTCAGTTACAGGAGAAATCAAGTGTAAAAAAATAAATAAATAAATAAGTGAAGTTAAATGTCCCCCTGAGGTCTTGTATGACCTTAAAAAAATAGAGTATTATTAAAAAAAAAAAAAATAAAAACCACAAATATATATAAAAAAAATAATTTCCCCCCAAATATTTCATTTAAAAAAGTTACAAATAAAAATAAATAAATAAGATAGACATATTTGGTATCACCGCGTCCGAAACGACCGGCTCTATAAAAATATCACATGATCTACCCCATCAAGTGAACTGCGTAAAAAAAATCTAATAAAAATTAAGCCAAAACAGCTTTTTTTTGTCGCATCACCTACCAAAAAACATATTAAATAATCAAAAATTCGTATGCATCCCAAAATGGTAGCAATAAAAACGTCACCTCATCCCGCAAAAAATGAGCCCCCACACAAGATTATAGCCCGAAAAATGAAAAAAAAAATGGCTCTTAAAAAATTGCAACACAAAAACATGATTTTTCTTCTAAAAATGCTCTTACGTAAAATAAAAAATAGACATATTTGGTATCGTTGCGTCCGTAACAACTGGCTCTACATAAATATCACATGATCTACCCCATCAAGTGAACGGTGTAAAAAAAAAAATATAGAAAAATGCCCCTAAACTGCTTTTTTTTTTTTTTTTCCCTTAGTTAACCTCCCAAAAATTAGATTAAAAAGTGATCAGAAAGCCGGATGTACCCCAAAATGGTGCCAATAAAAAGCACAGCTTGTCCCGCAAAAAATAAGACCTCACGCAGCTCAGTCCACAAAAAAATTAAAAAGTTATCACTCTTAGGCCCCTTTCACACGAGCGAGTTTTCCGCGCGGGTGCAATGCGTGATGTGAACGCATTGCACCCGCACTGAATCCTGACCCATTCATTTCAATAGGTCTTTTCAGATGAGCGTTTTTTTTCACGCATCACTTCTGCGTTGCGTGAAAATCGCAGCATGTTCTATATTCTGCGTTTTTCACGCAGCCCTGGCCCCATAGAAGTGAATGGGGCTGCGTTAAAAACGCATTGCATCCGCAAGCAAGTGCGGATGCAATGCGTTTTTCACTGATGGTTGCTTAGAGATGTTGTTTGTAAACATTCAGTTTTTTTTCACGCGCGTGAAAAACGCATCAAAACGCATTGCACCCGCGCGGAAAAAACGGAACAACTAAACGCAATCGCAGACAAAACTGACTGAACTTGCTTGCAGAATGGTGCGAGTTTTCCTGAACGCATCCGGACCGAATCCGCGCCGCTCGTGTGAAAGAGGCCTTACAAACCATGACAAAAAATTCCATGTTAGAAAATGCAGATGATGCTCCTCCCCTTCTGAGCCCTGGCGTATCCCCAAATAACAGTTTACAACCACATGTGGGGTGTTTCTGCAAACTGCAGAATCGGGGTAATAAATATTGAGTTTTGTTTTGTTGTTAACCCTTGATGTGTTACAGGAAAAAATTATTAAAATGGACAATCTGCAAAAAAAGTGAAATTTTGAAATTTCACATCTATTTTGCTTTAATTCCTGTGGAATACTTAAAGGGTTAACAACATTTCTAAAACCAGTTTTGAATAGTTTGAGGGGTGTAGCTTCTAAAATGGGGTCATTTATGGGTGGTTTTTATTATGTAAGCCCACAAACTGACTTCAGAACTGAACTGGTCCTTAAAAAAGTTGATTTTGCATATTTTTGTAATGTACTTTATTTGGGAAAGACGTTTCTTTGTTCTAGAAAACAGAGTATAAAGTGTCTTCTGAGCAAAGCTTTAATATAGTCACGAAGACACTCAGTCTTCAGAAGACGCCTGTGCGTAACATGCAGAGGTTTCTAGCCGCTCCTTGTCACTACCTCAGTCCCTGACTGTGGACATGTGCCCTAACTATCATTGCTCATCACCCTTGCTGTCTGACTTGTTACACACAGGTGTATTCAGCGCTCAGTAAAATGCTAAAGACAGACACTCCTTAGCAACGCTGTTAGAGCTTTACTAAGAAGACTCTTTAAACTGAAACGACAGTTACACTTTAAGGAGGAGAGACCATCTTTGTTTTTTTACTACAGACAGAGCAGAGAGGGGAGGCTCCTGACAGTTGTTTTACAGCCAGACACAGGTTAATCAGGAGGAGGATGGACATGGCCGACACCCTTCTACACATTGAGAGGATGTCTTTATATGTTTCTCATTTTTAGTTGTGATATAAAGCAATATAGGATCAAAGCAAATAAAAAGATTAACTGGGATTCTTGTTACTATTTTGGGCATTTTCTGTGTTCTGTAACAATGGCATATACAGTACATGTGTTTAAGAACTTGCTTGTTTTCCTTGCCTTTCAGCGTGATCAGTCTGGACATCAATAGACATATAAGTGGAATATATATATATATATATATATATATATATATATTCCTTGTAGAAATTTCTTTGTAAATGATGCAATTAGAATTCTTTATGTAGTTCTTCTACGTCCATGAACTAAACAATGGCAATGGTGTTCTTGGACATCAGCATTGCCTAGGAAGATGGCTTCTCTTCAGGTCCTTTGTAGGTGTTCTATTTGTGCTGAATTTGAATCCTGTTTTTAATGATCTTGGTTATCTTGTTTTTATACATCTAACAGTTATCAAGTGGAAAAAGCTGCTAAATAATAAACAATTGCCAAGCTCAGCCTATTTTCTGTGTAGCGTCTATGTCGTCTTCTGTGCAAAACGAGTCTAGCACTTACCGTAACATAGTTCACCTGCTCCTTTGCTACTCACTGACTTATTCGTAAGAGTTCAAATCCTCTGCTCATTTTTCTTATCCATTTT
Organism: Rhinella marina; assembly: GCA_900303285.1. NCBI lineage: Eukaryota > Metazoa > Chordata > Amphibia > Anura > Bufonidae > Rhinella > Rhinella marina. The sequence goes on from ONZH01004031.1 coordinate 236,622, forward strand.
GCTACCCTTTCTTCTCTTTAGCTACTGTTGAGGCTATAGAGGCCGATGAAGGTAATTGGCAAGCCCCCTTTCTGTTGCATTTGCAGCAGTTAAGGGACCTGCTGGGTGTATTCATTTTGCTGTAGCTTGTAAAAAGTGTGTGGGTGTTGGGCTAACGATTGTGGCTAAGTATTAACCAAATGCGCTTGCTTTAAAGGGGAATGTAAAGCTGCGGTTTGCTATTGCCATTAGTCTATCAATTATCACAGTGCCAACAAACTGCATATTTCATCAAGGCAATAGAAGGTGGGCCAGGTGTTAAATTCACCTACCTAACATACCTGACGTAACTGGCATCTCTGTAAAGTGACTTTTCAATGGGCTATTATAAAATGGTACTGTGTGTTCGATTTGCACAATGTGCAGATAATCCCCTTTTCTGTACACTTTCAAATCTAGCTATTAGTCAAATTGTAGCCCAGATTTATAAGCAAATATTCACACAGATTTCCAGGATTGATGCCATCTTTAAATTTGCCATGAATATATAATTTTATTTTGTTGGAATAACTCATAAATACTTATTAATATACTTGATTTTATTTAAGAAAGAATGTTTGGCATAAACTTTTTTCCCCTGGATTTCCTTAGCCACAAATGTTCCCCTTTAAAACAATATTTTCAGTTGTATTTTGTTCTTGAGCACGAGTTTCACGTCTCTATCTGCTCCAAATTGGACGACCTGCAATCATTTCTATCCCGGCATAAGAACATTGATATGGTAACTATTTCCGAAATGAATTAGCAAGAGAAAATACAACTGTTTTCTAAATAGCAGCACTTTGAGCTGTTATTTATGTTGGAATTGTCTATTCCTATCAGCAAAATCTAATATGCAGTGTGCATTGTGTTGCCCAGTTTGGCTGTTTTGTGTGATTTATGTGATTCTGTGTTGTGTGTAGTATAATATTGGTGCAGATTGCTAACACTTACTGGGCCTTATTTACTAAACGGCATTATGTCAGTTTTAGAGGGAAAACAAATAAACAGCTTATTAAAATCTTCCCATGGAATTTTATTTTATGCCTCTTCATGTCTGTTTTAATAAGTAACACACATGCCCATTTGGAAGTTGCACTATAAACTGTCCCGTATTTGGATATGTCTTTGCAAGATAAAAGTATTACTTGTAGATGTTAAAAAACAATATCGACCAACTGAAATAAATTGAAGCCCATTTTGCAGTTTTAACAACCAGGTTTTTAATTTAATAGAAAATCCACAATAGCCAACGTCTCGTATAGAGTTGGTTCTGAACAAAGATGAGGAAACGTATTTGCTATACTAATCTAAAAGTAAAATATGTTAAGACTACTACATCATTAGAATATTGGGAAAATTAATAGAGCCAAGTAGAAATAAGAATGTTTCTAGAAAAGCATTTCCCTAGTAGTCATGTTCCATTATGTGTACATTACAGCCGTATAGTCAATTGGTCCCTGTGTCTGATCAGCAAACCTGATCAGGAGAACACATTGCTGGCCAGTGAGGCTTGTGCTCTTTTATAAATTTTTTATTTCACAAAACCCATTCTACTCCTCTCTGAAATCCCAAACCTGGGATTTTCAAATGCATGACCAACTGCAACTTTGCTAAATATTGAAACCCAAAATCTTGAGTCGTTTCGAGCAATCAACAAATTTGCTAATGAAGTGGAAAATTGAGTAAGCCTACGTTGGTCTTCATTTGCATTACATTTAAATATTCTTTTATATTTCAAAAAGGGAGAGGTAGTTTAAGAAGCTTTGATATGGCCTTTGCTTTTCTTCCATTCTTTCCCTTCCATGCTTCTTAACCTGATCTAATTGATGTGTGTGTTCACATTGACATGAGATGTATAAAACAATGGGTTCATTCATCCATTTTGTTATTTTTTTGCTTTCTTTTTTTTATTTCTTTTTTTGTAAATGGCCATAGGTTATTTGGAGACTTGTCCACGGGAGTTCATCTCAAATAGTAATCTGTAACGCTGTAATATTTATAGATTAATGTTAATCTGTCTGACTGCATATGAGGAAAAGAAATTTGGAAATTCATCACTAAAAATTTTTCCTTCAAAGGTAGCAAAGCTGAGGAACACTGGCTCATAAGACATGTATTGCAGTATATTGGTTATAGCCTTCATATTCAAAAAATCTACACATATAATTGCTCGAAAAATGCAAGATGATATTTTGTAAAAAATGTTCATTACTGAACGCTACACAATTATAAATTATATATGCAAACAACATAGAAGAAATCCAAAAATTTAATGAGTATAATTTTGGTTTGCGTGTCTGCCAAAAAGATACCGCATTATATTTTATTTCCGGAAGTGTAATTATAACCTCCTTTTACTATACTGTCACGTGTTCTAAGGTGATTGTATTGTTACAAATGCCTCCTTTACCTGTTTATACCATTGTCAGATTTCATTGACAGTAGTGCTATAATACCATAGTAAATTTCTGCATTTTAGACTGTTCTATCAATTTAGAAAATCTCCATTTCTCTTATTAGTGGTTATTGAAGGTATTAGCTTAAATTCATATTAGGAATATTTAACAGTGGCTTGTTAAAATTAACTCACTTTTGTTCCTTTTTAGAAGTATTTCATCTCCACCACAGATTTACTGTGCTTGTATTTGATTTCTCTCATGGTTTTGGATTTTTCTGTTAGAATTGTATTATACAGATGTTCTTTTTTTTTTCGTTTTTTTTCAATGCATGCATTTTTTATGTTATCCAACTGGTAAACTGTTTAGCTTCAAAAGAAAAGAGGTTTAAATAAATTTTCACCTACCTCCGTGTATGCTATTTACCTTGTTTCTATGCATACGTCATCTGTCCTGGTAGTAAGGTTTAAGTTTAGAAATTACAATTCTACTGATAAAATTACATTTTTGTCCACTATATAGTTTAGAGGATATTAGTTTAATTCATCAAATCAAGTATGAAGTCCTTCTAAATTGCATGAAGTGCAAAAAAAAAAAAAAAACACTTCTGAGTTGAACTCAGCTGGATAGTATGATATTTTATCTTATTTTAAGTGGCATTATATTTGTTTTAGTTTTAAATCCACATTTTTTCTCTTTCCCACTCCATGTCACATTTGAAAATTTACTTGATTTAGCATTTGATAGAACGTTACCTTGATTTTCTATTAATGTTACTTTTCTGCATTTTATTTTACATTTTCTACCCAGCAATCAAAGGATTCTCGCCGCAGCATAAGATCACTAGCTTTGAAGAAGCCAAAGGCTTGGATCGCATTAATGAAAGGATGCCACCACGCCGAGATGCTATGCCTTCAGATGCCAATCTTAACTCTATCAACAAGGCTATTTCTTCAGAGACCAATGGCACTGATAGCAACGGCAGTAACAGCAGCAATATCCAGTGACCACTTCCTGTCTATTAATATATATTTTTTGTAGCTGCACAGCATGATGGGATTGCCGCTCATCAGCAGATGGGTGATCTTGATTTGAGTAAATGCTACTTACTGTTGGGGTTGGTGTTGAATTCAGTTTACAGTGTCATCTTAAGAGAGAGCAATCTATTCTAGTGGTGGCACTAGCCTCATCTGGATTTGCCTATAAATGCTTGTAGAAAACATACACACAGATATTGCTTACCTATATAGAACATATTTTCCAATGATATCGGGAACCTGTAGTTATATTACAGAAAGGCCTTCTTTTAGTTACTGAACATACAGTACATATTTGTCTAATTTCTTTCTTACTATATTGTATGTTTACATTTGCAACTCTACAGCTAGACATTACAAAATTTTTAACATAAAGTGCAAACGAGAATAAGGACTATTTATTGATGATGTTTTGTTACGCTCGTCTGATTGACTTTTTTTTTTCTCCCCTTCTCTCTGTGGGAGGTGCCTGCTTTGTATCACTGTTTAATCAATTGCAAGCACCCCCGACAGTGCATGGTTTTCACACACCATTTATATGGGTAGTCTTAATGGCACCGGTGCTGGGATACAGACTTTGGTGTATTGCCTCAACAATGGAGGACAAATGGCAAAATAAAAAAGGAAAAAAAAAAATGTAAGAATGTTGAAAATTGCAAAAGATGCCAAAAAAGGAAGGTTTAATTTTGTACAGATTATGCTTACCTCAGGTTACATTATTGTGCTTGAATGCCCTTATTATTATATAACACATAGCTTACTTATTTGGCAGTGAATATCTTTTTCTTTTTTTATATTATTTTTCTTTAAAAAGCAAAACTGGAATAATGATATCCATTCTATTTTTTGCTGTTCTATCTAAGGTTTTTTGGTAAATAAAGTATTGGTTGTGGCTTGCTGAATTTTAATATTTATGAGTGGTGCATTTTTAAGTATAGTGAACAAGACACCATATTAAGTGCAGTGAAAAGCATCTATATTCTGTAAAAATCCGCCTATGCATGTTTTTTAAGACAAAATGGCTGTATAGGCCTGTATGGGACTGTAATGCGCTTAGTGGTTGGACTTAATACTGGAAATGTATGTATACTGGCATACTTTATATTCTCTTAAAACGCTTAATGCCTTTGAAATTTTGTAATCAAACAAAAAGTAAAGCTTTGAAAAAATGTAAAGAGGAGAGAAGACTATTCTTAATGTTTTATAACATACGCTTGTCAGTGCACACATATATATGGTTAGCATGTTTAGCAGAACTTGTGAAATTTAAAATAAGTTTGTGGTTACATGTGGAACTCTTTAAGTGCATGATAACTGTTAGTGTCATAATAGTTTGGTCATTCTGTTACGTTTTGTCATGTGCCACAATGTGTAATTCTTTTCACTTATTCCCCCCTTTATCATATGAGTTACGGGTCATTACTGACTCTTAAAGAAACCTAAAAAGCGAATTGGATAAAATAAGTCCATTGATATTTTCTAACAATTGTTTAAGTGCCCAAGTAATTCACTACAGCCTAAAGCCTTGCCTTTGTAATTTGACTCTTCTGAAATGTTGGCAATCGAAGCATGCACGTGTAACAATGACAAAAAAAAACATTTTATATTACTACTCAATAAAATGTGCATGAACTTAAGTAGCTGTTTGCTTCCTGGTCTTTTTCTCACAAGTCTTATGTTACATTTACAATTTGGTTGTCTGGTTTGAAAAACCTGTTCCTTATGCAATAACCACAGTTATTTGGAGTAGTTAGCAGCTCATGCACACTCATGCATCGTACGTACAATTTTTTTCTTCTCAATGGTTACCTGTGGTGGTGCTGCGGGGGAATTCAACATTTGTTTTGAAGTTGTTCCCCAAAAGATTATAGCAGTCCAGTCTTAAAGACTGTACAAGCTTTTTATATTTGATTAAAGTTAAGAAAATTTATTACAGTTTAAAGAAACCCTTTATTTTATTTAAAAAAATGAAAGAAGCAAAATGGTTGACAGTAGCTACACATACATAGTTATATAGTGTTATCATGTTCCTTAAAGCCGCTTTATTTCTTCTGTGGCTAATGGATATAACATGCGCAGATTAAAGAGGGTTCTCCTGGAATTAAGAAAATGAAAATACTTAAATATTACTTTATTATAAATATATCCTCAAATACCTTTCATTATTTATAATGGCTCATTTTGTCTGGGGAGCAATCATTAGGGGAAACAAAATGGCCACTGTCCCATTAGTTCACACAAAACCTGCCCTAATCACACATGAGGACAAGTTACTTTACAACACTGAAGAGCTGACTTATCCTCCTCCTCTCTTCTTGTCAGGGATTATGAACCTGACCACAGATTATAAGAATTTTAGCTGAATTTGGTTTATGAAGAGACATGAAGTACAGAGTGGACGGACAGGACAGACTGTGGTAATGGAGACTGTAAACAAGTGCTGCTGCTCATTAGCCACACCCCACCCTCCTCTCATGTCTCCTCATCTTCTCATAATTCCTGACAAGCAGAGAGGAGGATGAAGCATCACTATGGCTAATTGTGGTGAAGTAACTTATCATGCTGTGTGATTAGGTGTGAGCAGGTTTTTGTGTACTGATAGGACGGCGGCCATTTTATTTCTTCTAATGATTGCTCCCCAGACAAAACCAGCCATTCTAAGTTATGAAAGGTATTTGTGAATATATTTTTTATAAAATATTTAAGTATTTTCATTTTTTTTTAATTCCTGGAGAACCCCGTTAAACCATATTTGTATTGCTCCTTGTTTAGAACTATAGGGTGAAAGTATTAAGACTGGAGTTTCTTACTCCACTCTTAAAGGGCTTGTCCCATGACTAGTGTAAAAAAATGAAAATCAGGCATCATATAGTACATGACAATGTCTTTTTAACAAAGCTAGAACCAGCCCTGTATCTTACATGGATCTAGAGATCTCGCCATTCATTGCTCTGCTAGATTTATATCAAGCTGGCTGCTCAAAGGGGAGTGTCTATTCTGCTGCAGCTCAGGAGGCGCGTCCATTCTGCTGCAGCTCTCTCCCTATCACAGCTCAAGAGGCAGTTGTAGGGTAATACTAAGCATGTGCTTCATCTCAGTGAACCGGACAAAGAAATAAGAAAACAACAAACATCTGGTTGCACTGTACAGATACATTTTTATTGAATAACTCAATTTTTAGTTACATGCAATTACAAAAGTATTCAGATCCAGGTGCAGGTTTGCAAACTGTAGAATATTTTTCATGAGACATCCCCTTTAACAACAAACCCCGCTGAGGTATGATGCGCCAGAATTAAGAATTAAAGGAGTTGGACACTTTCAAATCTTTTTATGTTACTCACTGTTTTTCAGTCAGTGCTCCTGTTTTGTTCATTAACTTGCATCCATATTGTGCTTCTTCTTTTTTGGTGTTTTCTTCTGCTCCTGTAAACAGTGGCTGTGTATTGTTTTGGCTGCTGCGTCCCCAAAATATGACATCACTGATAACGGCTGCCTTGCCTCCCTTGTCCAGCTGGCATTGTGCACTCCCATACTGTATTCTACTGTGCAGAGTCCTTGTCAAGCATTTGGCATCTGTGCAGTAGTAACAGTGCTCTTCCTCCGTTATGCTGTCCAATGTGCACAGCTGGCAAGTGTAGTGAGGGTGCGCACTGTGAAAGTCTGCTGGAGTGCTCATATTCTACACCTGTGGAGAGTTCCCCATTTGAAGCACCGCGGACAATAAGGTTGCAGAACGCAGGTTGTGCAGTACAACCTCATTGGCCGTGGCACTTCAAACCCCAAAAAGAAGAGTTAATGCAAGTTAATGAGCAAAACATGAGCAATGAATGTGAAACAGTAGCATAAAAAGATTTCAAGGTGGCCAACCCCTTTAATTCAAATGCATCTTCAAGAGTTCTGTGCACTAGAAAGGGAGCAGCAGGGAAGTGATGTAGATTTCAAGTGTAATGTGCACCACTTTTATGTTGGCAAATTTGTTGGGCCACTGGTGACCTATCCGCAGTCATCCCACTTTTTGTGAAAAGTGGTAGAGAAGATTAAAGAGTTGCAAGTTTTGCTGCAAAACGGCACTTGCTCTAAAATTTGCAAATTATGTGCCCAATTGAATTTTGACTTTTTGACCTGAATAGCCAAGTATTAGTAAATACTCTGTCTTCTGTTTGATGCGTGTCATGGTCAGTTCTATACAATGCCATTTTTAGAAAAAAAAATAAATTTAAACAAAATTGTCCATTTCTAGTAGTCTGCACAAATGATAAGACCTCCTATACAGAGAGGTAATCCATTGTCAACTTACTGCTGCTGTGAGGGGAAGAGGTAATGAAGGGTAATCTTCACGATAATAGGTGTAGAATTGGGATAACCATATGACAGCTCTGTTGTTTTCTTCATAGGCATAGATCATGATGCCCACAGAAGAGCATTACATTGATCAGTGTAATGTGCGATGCTCTAATTGAGTCACTAAGGGGTGGGGTGGGGGGCTCTCTCTAGTCACTACAATGGTCTGACAGAGTGTTAGGTTAGACTGTCTGCTGTGCTAAAAGTCCAAACAAAGAAGAAATTAAAGAGTCAGGACAGGAAGTAGAATACATGCAGTGACTTAAGTAGAGTTAACACACATGCTTTCTGAGACGTGTTATCTAAACTAAATGCGTTAAGCAAACACCTTCAATTGCTTTTCAATGGCTTTTGTTTCAAGATAACGCGATGAGTTAAGAAATTTGAGTTAAGAGTTTGTGTGTTAACCCTGCTACATCTGTAATATCTAGAAAATAATCCACCTGGTTATTATTATTATTATTTATTTTTTAATACAAAGAATATTCACATGTAAGTTAATATGATTAAAACGTTGATATAAGTGTCTCTTTTAATGTGTCCCTTCATTTGTGATATGTAACTAATCAAAAATAACCCTTGTAATGGTTGTAGAGGCTACAGAAAAAAAGGAATCAGCTGAAATCAATAAACAGTAGGATTTCTGTGGGTCTTTATTACATTAAAGTACAGGTGTAAATTTTAAACACTGCAGGTCCTGGATAGTGAAGGGGTAGATTATAAAATCCCTGATGTTCCTAGGGGTAAAAAATATCTAAGGTCCAGTGCTCACCTCCCAAGGCTCCAGTTACTTCCTGCTGTAGTTTTTTTGTTTTTTTAATAACTTTAAAATGTTTCATTATATTAATATTGTGCTCCTCTAGATTTTTTATGGATGTTTATTAATCATTATGACACCTTGTCTATATTACTTATAGACTCCTTCAAAGTGTTACCCTCTTGGTTGTTTTGAGTAACAGTGGGTGTGTTTGGTCCAAACCTTGTCTATAGACTCATTTACAGATGGAAAAACACCTTAGGCTACATGCACACGAGAGTGAAAAACGGAATCTAATGTTCAGATTTTTTTTTTAACGGCCATCACACGTCCATTTTAAAGGGAGTTTTTCACCAATATAACTAAGAGCACTGCCCCACAGAAGATTGCAGAAACATCCCAGACATACCTGTGTGCATTATGTGTCTGTATTACATGTCCAGAAAAAGCACTTTTATTCTGCTGGAAAACAGCTCCCAAGTGCCCAGCTTTGCTTCTACAAGTGCTCAAAGCAAACCAGACTGAAGAGGGGAGGGCTGCTTTAGCTGCTCATATCTTTGGATTGGTAGTGGATAAGAAAAATGGTTCCAACCTTCTTTGAAAGCTAACATTCCAACCTTTGAAATGATACCAAAATCGCAAAACCGCATTATATCCAGTATATCAGAAGATATAGCTGTTAGTAATCGAGTCGGGAGAGAAAGCTGTTTTTACTTTCACTTTCAGCTGGGTGCTTGGGAGCAGTTTTCTAGCAGAATAAAAGTGCTTTTTCTAAACATAGATTACAGACACACAGTGCACACAGGTATGTCTGGGGTGTGTATACAATCTTCTATGGGATAGTTATATAGGTGAAAAACAGGTGAAAGACTCCCTTTAAGACCAATGGTAGTCTATGGAGTTATTCACACGGCAGTTTTTTGACTGTCAGTGAAAAACAGACGTCAAAAAATAGAACATACAATTGCGTGGGTCCGTTTTTAATGTTCGTTTTTCAGAAAGGCATCAGTGAAAAAAACGTTCTTTAAAAATGGACAGTTTATCTAGTTTGTCGTATGCATGTAGCCTCAGACTTTTTCACTCTATCTGTATGGCCACAAATGTGGCAAGTCCGAAGCGGATCTGGTTTAAATTTGCAGTGGCAAAATCTGCATTGAATGTTGTGGATTTAGCACAGTTAACGGCAAATTTACATTCTATATTATGTTTAGATTTCACCAGACAGTCTCCATAGTATATGCATGAGATTTTTTTAAATCTCTTCTACACACTTTACCGTAAATGTTGCGGACCTTCTGCACATACAGTAATTACACAGTGGACATTCTGCAGCGTTTTCCAACATGTGGCTGTACCCTAATAGAAGTATTGTACATGTAAATAGTATGCCATTTTATTGATTAGGTAGTTATATCAGGAGGGAATTTATACAACATTGAATTATTTCAGCCTCAGAACAAACTATAAGTAGTATTACATGGTGGGATTATTTTCCACATTTTAATCAGCATCTGAATCTATATTCTTTTGCCCTGGAGCTTTGCTATAATTTGTTCTCAAGCTTCATAATTAGTTTATATAGTTTAGTTTGTAGACTCCGAATACAATATTGAGGCAGTATTTCCTTTTACATTGGCAATGAGAGCAAAAAATTGCAGGTTGCCCATTGGTTCTTGGCCATAGTAAATATCTTACTTTTTACCATCCCAAGCAAGAATGGTTCTCAGGTGATCAGGGTATTGAAGCTTCCTTCCATTCAAGTGATTGATGCTACAATGTCCAATACTAGGTAGATGTCGTATAGGTGAACAATGAAGGGGCGGCAGTGCTTGCACAAGGTACTTTGCCCAGTAAACAGCTGATCAGTAGGAGTAGCTGGGAGTCAGACACCCACTGATCTGAAATGGATAACTAATCCTAAGGAAAAGCCATACATATCCTGATCCTGCAAAACCCCTTTGAAGGGGTATTACCTTACCCATGACAGAACTCATGCGAGAAGAAACTCCAATTTACGACCGGAAGCCTGATGAGATAAAAATGTTCATGCCCCTACTGTACCTCTGTTCAGGTTTCCTGTCCTCCAGATGGGATGTCCTGTGGAAGCTGTGCTCCTTGCATGGTTTTCTTAGTTTACAGTTGGGTTTGGAGAAGGTCTTATCAGCCTACCATAATTAGGCTACTTTCACACCAGCGTTATTTACTGGATGGGCAAGGGTTCGGCAGGGTTCAGCAATAACGCTTCCGTTACTGATAATACAACCATGTGCATCCGTAATGGACGGATCCGGTGTATTATCTTTAACATCGCTTGGAATGGATCCGTCATGAACTCCATTGGAAGTCAATGGAGGACGGATCCGTTTACTACTGTGTCACACCGAACGGATCCGTCCCCATCCGTAAGATCTGTCCCTTGGAGTATAAGTCTTATGTGGGGGGCCACCAATCAGCAAGGCTGTATGCTTTTTCTCCCATCTTTGGGTAGCCTTGGTTTGGTCTGTTATTCCTGGGCCTGCAAGGTTGTTAAGGATGCTGGTAATAGCAACAAGCTCAAAATTAGGCGACGGTGTCATGTTTTGGTATGCCTGTGACCACTTCCAACAACGCAGTATCAGAATAGATTGGGGAGAACTTCAGGAAGTCTCAGGAACACTGAGGTATAGGAGCACTAGGTGTGTTATAAAGTGGCTATAGCAGACATATCAACCAGCCTCTCTGCAGCATACCGGAGTACCCTGCCTTTCACTAAAATATAGGCAGTATATTCTAGTAGGTCTGATCCATCTGAAACCAAAAAGTGTCTTAGGAATGGGAGCCGTTATAAACTTGGGTGAAAGATTTCCTTGTATTAACCCTATTGTTATGTCTATATCTAATGTGTATTTGTTATTCTGGAGGCAATTACATAGCAACAACTAGTGGGTTTATTGTCCATTACAGGCTCTACATGTAATATGGACCCACATTATTCACTTTTTAAATCTGTTCCGGTTAAAATGGCCCTTTACTATTTAAACTCCCAAAAGCAGAACAAGAGGATGACATTTTTGGGGGGCTCAATGTCAAGCTTTGCTATGTATATTCTAAACTGGCTCTCTTAAAAGGAGCTAACAGAGCTGTTTTGTTGATGAGTCGGGCAAGATTTAGCGCCAAAAGCACATGATTCCCTAATATAGATAATTCAAATGTTTGTTTGACCCTGATTTTGAGCAAGAATTTAAAGTTCATTATAGGGCCCACAAATCTTTTGCAGATATAAACAAATATTTTATACGTAGGAAGCCCTTTCATTCAGTGGTTCAGTCCTTTTGGTCTAAGGGTCAGATAGTATTCTCTGGGACAATTCAAAAAACATAATTTCAGAGAAGGTTACTTCAAATCATCCAGACTAGCAAGTGATCCTTGGACAACACAAAAAAGAAAATTTAATGCAAATATATTCTCTCTTTTATATCATCCCAAAAATCTATAGATGTTTGAGAAAAGTTGGTGGATTCTGATCACTATTTAATATTCCATTTTCAAAAATACTCTGGCTTACAAGCTCATCTCTTTTTCTAGGTCCAGTTCTTTCAGTAGCTCTAAAACAAGGCAACATTTCATTATCTTCACCAGTTGTAAAATGCTGGATAAGTCATATCTTTCATATACAATGCCGTTGTAAATGTTTACTCTTAAAACCAAAGCTTCTCCATATGGAATATTGAATCTCAGATTTTTTTCTAGATAAAGGTGTCTTTCTCATAAAAATAGATCTCGAAGCTGCTTTTCATACAGTGTTAGTTGCTCAAAAACACTGTTGTCTCCTCTACTCCTGGTTGGAACTCCAAATGTTCCATTGGAATATAATGGTGTTTGGGTTATTGCATGTTCCATACACATTTTCAAGGATTATGAAAAAGTTAGTCACCCAGTTCAGGACAAGTGTTATTTCTCTTCTGGTCAATTTGGATGATCTCCTATTTCATCCAAATGCAGAGATTTTCTCCAAGCAAAGAGATTCAGTGATATCTACATTGTTGGATGTGGGGTTTGTGGTGAATATGGAAAAGTCTGTTATTCAACCTATGCATTTACTGATCTTTTTATTTTATTTTTTTATATATAGATAACGTTTCTTCTTCTAACAGTATCCCATACACAAATGGTTAGATATCCAACATTTAGCTTCTTAATTAGCACAAAATTAGAAAGCGCATCGGTTACCATAATTAACCCTATTAAACCAGGGCTACCTTCCTTTCTACAACTGGGTGTTCCATTGCAGAGAAATGCCCCCTGGAGCACAGCTTCCCTACCTCCTTTTCCTTATCACTAATCCCTCTCCTGCAGTGATAGACAGACCCAGACATCCTTACAGCTCCAGTGCCTGACCCTGAAATCTCACTGTTGAGATTACAGTTGTTGATCCTCCAAGGTAACAAACTCCACATGATCAACCCTGCCAGGCAGTATGCCTGGTTTAATAGGGTTGATTGTGGTGACAGATGTGCTTTAATGAAACCTTCAAATTTTAAGAAAGCTGGGGGAGCTGAAAGAAAAGATAGTGGCCCTTCAAACATGCTTCAAAGCAGCATTTCTGTTGACATGCAGATTCATGCAGTGTTTCCTAGGGACTTGAGAAAGGGTCTTCCTTGGAATTTAAAAAAAAAAAAAATCTTTTATACAGAAATGAGAATTACTCCACATCCACATTTTGAATCGCCCACCACCTTCACCATTTCACCTTTGCAAACCAGATATCACCATCACAATGGATGCCTCTCTTTCAGGATGGGGCATTCACTGCCAAAAATGCGACACATGGAAGATGGTTGACAATTGATACTCATGTGTATTGTTCTCCTACAAGTAGCAAAAATAACTCAACAGAATGGGAGGGACATCGTGTGGTCTTGGGTCCTCAACACCAAAACGGACCTCAAAGCCAATTATGTATTAAGTCAACTGTGAATTTTCTGTTTCAGAAAATCTCTTCTTCACTGTGAGAAATAGATATAGACTTGTTCACATCTGCAATTTCACACCAGACTCCACCAGACCAGATTTGTAACAGAACAGCGTCTTCAGGGGCTTTGAGTGGACACCTTCTTCTTCCATCGGCAGGAAATCAATATTTATACTTTCTGACCGCCTTCTCTGATGGCATGAGTTCTAGTTTAAAAACTATACCTCGTAGTTTTGGTTTACCCATATATATCCATGTTATAATTATGATATCCAAAACTTTGTAAACTAACACTAGGCCCAAAAGTCCTATCAGCACAGTAGACTGTTTCCAGGGTCCAAGAGACCTTCTTGCTCAATCTCCACAATTGACTTCTCTAAAACAAATTAATTAGTGAATTTGTCTTTCAACCCAAACACTTGTATCTGCTACAAGGCAAGAATCAAATAATTTCTTGTGTGGCTAGAAGTCAAGAAACTTAAACACCCTACTAAACTGTTACTCAGGGGTTGCATCCATACATTGAAATCTGTTGGATCTGTTCTTAATATTATAATTTCCAATTTAACTGAATGCTATTTATTTGAGACTGTTGAAGAGTGCAATGATGTCATAACCTACTCTCCCTAAATTTTCCTCTACTTAGAATATATAGTAGATCCTCTTCAGACATATCTAAGTTCAATCAACAATCTGGTTCATTGAGAGATCTGTTAATTAAATTAGTTTAATGGCTCTTGCTCTGGCAGCTAGAAGTGGAGAACTGTCAGTAATTCACATCAATGAAATATGGTTTGCAATGACCACAAAAAGTTTCCATATTATCCTTAAAGGACATATTACATCCCACTTGGATTCTTCATTCGTAAAATTAGACTTAATCAGAGACATCAAATCTTCTATGGTTCAACTCCTGCAATCATACCTTGATCGTACCATTGATTTAAAAGGGAACAGATATAATCTTTTTATGAGACCACCCTATAGAGGGGCTAGAAGCAAGGAAAGTAGTAGGAGCAGACACTATTACATTTAATGCCTATTTCCTAAGAAGTGTGGCTTTTTCTAAGGCAGCCTTAAAAGGTTTCCAATAGAATGCTATACTTAGCAGATAGTTTTGTGGAAAGACATTTACAAAACATTATTGGTGACCTTCTGAATTGGAAAAAATCCAGTTTGATAGCTACTTGGGTTGCATCGGGTATCAAACTTTCAATACCCAATCAATACTTTTGCACACGGGTCGATCTGATACCGGGATGTGCTATTTTCCAATATTAGGTTGTGCAGTAGTATCCTTTAAAGAACCTGGTGCGCGCCGAGGGCAGCACACACCAAGTTCTCCTGAGCCAGCACGGTGGAGAAGGGAGTCCCTCCCTCCCCACAGTGACACGGCCACTAGAGATGAGAGAATCATCCAAAATTCGCTTCGGCAAATAATCAAATAATTTTTGACAAGATTTGTTCTTAATACAAATTAAGTGCTTGAACGTTGCTGAACCTGTAAAAACATTATTGCTAAAATACAGCAAAGACAATTATGCAAACATTTTAGTGCAATTTCACATTTGCAAGCATAAAAGGCTCAGATATACTTGTGAGTCTCTTCTCGTGGCTCCTTGGCATGATAAAACACTGGAACATAGTCCAAAATTCAATTGTAATCCACGTGAGGTAATTTTGTAATCCAAACAGGTAATGTGTAATCCACATGGATATTATAAAATAGCAGCAAATAGAGAACCCTTTTTGCAAAGGGGGCTCCCAAATAATCTGAGAAGGGGGAAAAGGAAAATAGGCACGCTTAGGCGCAAATGGGAATTTTCTGCAGGATTGGGGGGGGGGGAATCCTGACAAGCCATGTCCATCTGGGTGAGAGTCAAACGGGGCAATACAAACTAAACAAAACAAGCGCCAACTAGCTCTCACTTCTGGCTGCAGCGGTGTAGGCAAGATTGCACCCAGGGAAGAAGCCCCAGCTCCCCTGGCTGCTGCTGGCTTCATCTTCCAGGGTAGTTGGTACTGGTGGATCATCGTGGACTGGAACGTAAATGATGAAGTCGTCAGCTGACCCAGCTGAAAGGACTGTGATGGTAGTGGCACTGGCAGGCCAGGGACCAGAGGCTTCGGCTGTGGCTTCTCCCTGAAATGGAGGGTGCCATCTGGGGACTCCTGAAGGCAGCGCACCAGTACTTCGCCTGGTGGTGATGCAGGTACCAGGGGCTTTGATAATAATGTTACCCCGGTAGCAAAGGGGCCTTTCGGGGATGCCATGGGGGTGTATTCCACCTGATCCACCACGTACAGGCTGTGACGGGGTTGGGGCAGGTACGGCCATTTCACTGACCTGCGGCCCACAAAGTACTCCTTGCTGTCCTCATCATCCGCCATGAAGCAGAGCCTCACTCCACAGAAAACCACAGGATGGTTCCCTTTCGCCGCTTCAGTGTAGGGTCTCCAAGCCTTGGATGGTCTAGTACCTGGATGACCCAGTCCTCCACTGCATTCTTGTAGTCCCATAGGGTCTGGGCGTGGGCCGTCACCGATGCTGGCACAATCGGGTTCTGCCGAATGGAAGGTGTTCAAAGTGGATGCTCCAGCCGCCTCCCCCGCACCAGCTGACAAGGCGAATATGGAGTCAGGAGCCGGTGAGACTCTCTTGCACAGTTGTTCCGCTCTGATCTCTGGAGCGGGCGGTGGTTCGGGGTACTCGTCCCCAAAGACCATCTCTCCCCACTTGGGTCGCAGTTCTTTCACCATACTGTTTGCTGTGGTCTGACTCTGGCTCTTGTTCAGCGCTGGATTGAACTGGAGTGGAGGGCGGAGTAATGAGGGAGGAGTCTTCACTGCCTATACGTGCAAATAGTTCCTGGTGGGCCGGGCTGGTTTTTCCCATATCTGAGGGGGGCAAGAAGAATGCATACGTAGCGTTAGCATTCAAAATTTTAAGAACATTTACGAATAATACGAAGAGAATCTGACAAAATCCGGATTCGCTTCGGAGTAGGAAAAATGGAGGATTCGATACGAATCTACAAAGCGGCGAATAGATTCGCTCATCTCTAGCCGCCACCAATGAAAGGAGCCCATAGACTAATCTAAACTTCACCATGTGGAGGTGGTGACTGAATTTGGGTGCCATCCAAATGTGGTAGCCCTAGGATTTTCCTCAGTTTAAGTGTGCGTGATATTTGATGGCATATTTGAGAGGCTGATGCCTAAACCACTACCTGTTGCTAGGTGGCTGACCTGGTCCCTCAAATACAGCTTGCAGATCACAGAATCCTGCAAACTCCATTTTTGGACTACTAAACCAAATCATAAGTAAGCTACCTCTAAAACAAAAAATGAGTGATGTTTTTAAAGTGGCATCGCCCCCTGCATATCGTAAGCCATTTTTCAAGTGTGTGTGGCTAGAATTATGGCTGAGGACTCCCCTACCTTGATTAAGAATATTAACCACTTGAGATAATGAAAACTTTCAAGATGAAAAATCAAAGCAACAAGAGTTTTGGCCATTTCCACAGTCAGAAGAGGTGTGCTTGCCAGGAGTAAGGATAGTACCACACACCAAAATTGAAATATCAAGTTTAGGTGGGTTAGTAGATGGGGAAAAGACAAGACGTTCAGTTTTTGAGAGGTTCAGTTTCAGATAGGGAGAGGACATAATGTTGGACACAGCTCCCAAAAAAGAAAAAAAAAGTAAATACAGCACCTTCAAAATAGCAGATCCCTACTTTCAGAATGCTATTCTTTTTGCTGTCAGGAGGTCGTTAGACACTTTGGTAAGGGCAATTTCTGTAGAGTGGAGGGGGCGAAAGCCAGATTGTAATGGGTCAAGAAGAGAGTTTGCAGAAATATAGTTTATTAAGCGAGAGTAGACGAGACGTTCCAGGAGAAGGTTAGAAACAGGTTAGTAAATAGCCGGACAGGTTAGTTCAAGAGATGTTGTTTTTTTTTTTTTTGTTTTTTTTTTTAGTAATTACAACAGAATGTTTGAAAGAGGATGGAAAGATACTAGAAGAGAGAGGTTAAATATTGTAGTAAGGTGATTACTGACAGCCGGAGAGAGGGACTGGAGGAGGTGTGAGGAAATAGGATGACTGCCTCAGGTTGTGGGTCGAGAAGAATAGTTGTGGACTGGGAGATTATTTCCTGCCAGATGTTACCAATCTTTTCTCTGAAGTAAGTGTCCAGGTCTTCAGCACAGAGGTCATTGATGGGCACATGCACTTTAGGGCTAAGAATGGAATGAGTCATTTTGGGTTATTTGTGCAGTGGCCGTGTTTGGGGTGGCCCCAACGTTATGCTGTTTTCCAAGGACACCGTGGAGTTGTCACCACGTGTTGCTGCTCTCCGGAAAGGATGGTGTGGCATGGTGCACCCCAATAAGAAATAAGTCCAGAGAGTCAGGGTCTGCAGTAAACCAGGGTACTTCTTTACTGGAGGAATTCAGGTGCAAAACAATACAGGCAAGGCATAGGGCTGGCTTCTCCAGTCTCCTCCCTGGCAGAAGAAGGCTTTCAAACTGAGAAAAGGCCTGAGTTATCTCTCTCTCAAAAAGCTGGTAACCTGGCCAAAGCCTGGAAGTCCACAGTCTGTAGCCCAGTAGTCCAGGTGACTCCTTGCCCACAGGGCTGGTGACCCATGGTTTGTGGCTCAGCATCCCCATCTCAGCATCTTCTCCTGGTCACTCATGCAGACTGACATGAGTCTCCCCTCCAAGCACTGGTCCTTAACTGCAGCACTTTAGGGGCTCTGTCTGCTCTTATTACCACTTTTACCACTTTTAGCTAGACTAGTGGAAGGGTGGAGTGGAGAAGCTCAGCACAAATAGATACATTGTATCTCATAGACTTACATTAGAGCTTCAATGATACCCAATGGCAATGACACAGCAATTTTTCCAGACATAACAACAGATCTAAACCAGACAGTCACAAGGTCAGGCTGTCTGAGTTTGGTGGTAAACAACATCTGTTTTTTCCCTCCAAAACATGGTCGCCTTCAAACTCTGGCAGCTGTGGAAAATTACCAGCTTCTTATTCAAAGTCCTAAAAGTCTTAGTGTTCATTAACCCTTTCCACAGAGCCTTGCAAATACAGTGATAATGAACAGGGTATATATCACAACATACATATAAAATACAGTAACACAGTAATAAACCCTTTCAAGAGAAATAAAGTAAAAAGTTTTAACTTTGCATAGGGGAAATAGACAAATGTCCACAAGTGTCCAAACATCAAAGTACCCGCTGCTCCAGGGCACTACATTTGAAAGTGAGGAGATAAGAGATAGGTAGTTATGTTTGGCAATGTGGAGGTGCGAGTTGTTTTTAAGCACTTACAATGGAGGAAATTTGCAGATATTCGTGATTTTGTCCATACGCTTTTGGCACACCTAGAATACTCCTGGAGAAAAAGTGTTTCAGGTGTGTGCCTGGTTGCAACGGGCAGGTTGGATTGTAATTGGAACTGCTTCACACAGATTTGATGAATCCAGAGTTTCTACACTTTCTGCTCGACATTCGGTGGGCCTTTGTAACACAATTTTGGCATAAAAACCTATCTCAAAGTAAGCCAACCAGTAGTTGATATAGCGTCAATGAAAAGTGCCTATCCCTGCACCAGATTTATCATCCAGCCTGAGTCACAGTGATAAATCTGGTGCAGGTCTAGACAGTCTATCTAAGCTTACACTATTTATGTTATTGAGCAAATCTGTGGCAAAGACTTTTTCTTAGAACTACCTGGCTTTACACATTATTGATATTGTCACTGAACCAAACACTAAAGTAATAATAAAGCCTTACTTTGTTCTAGAAACTTGGTGGAAGCTAATTAGAAAAGAAATTAACAAAATGCTGGACTTGGAGATGATTTAGTGATGGAGGAAATTAACAAGTGAATGGTCGAGTTCAGTAGTGTTCATATGTAAACCTGATGGTACAATATTATGATCATTATTATCACCAATTAATGGTTGGTGAATCTTAAAGATTGATGCCTACCCAATGCCCAGAGTAGATGAGCTAATTAAGAAGCTGGGTAATGCTTGATACAGATGTAGAACTAAAAAGAACATCTTTTCAATGGCTGTTATGATCAATCACTGTGACATGTTATCACAGTTCCTGTTAAGTTATGCTAAATCCATACAGAACACCAAGGGATACTGGCTAATTCCACTAAAGGGCCCTTTACATGTGCCGGAATCTGCCAGATAATCGCGAACAAGCGTTCATAAAAACGCTCATTAGTGATTATATGGTGGTGTAATGAGCTGAACGCTTTTTCGTTGGGTAATTGAATCATTTGTGTAGGCACCTAAATCGTTATTTGCCTGCAGCAGCGAGTCTGTATGGTGACGAGCGATGGTATTAGCAATCACTCCTCCCCGTACTGTGGAAGAGATCACTGCATGTAAAAGCAGTGGTCTCCTTCACTGAAAAGCAGGCACTTTCCGTGAAGGAATGATTCCTTCCTGACAATCGCCTGCTGAATTGTCATGTCTAAAGGGCCCTTAAGAAAGGGCAAAGGAAAAGAATGTTATTTGATCAAAGGGGTGCAACTTCCAGCACTCCTCTCGATCAGCTATTTCAAGAGGAGGCAGTGTTCTTGTGAACACTACTTCCTGTTCAAGATTACACTGTGGCAGCACAGTGAAACCTTGAAGAGGTACAGTAGCAATGTTTGTATGAGCGCCACCTCCTCTTCAAACAGCTGATCAGTAGGGGTGTCGGGAGTGCGACCCCCACTGATCAGCTA
This sequence comes from Rhinella marina, assembly GCA_900303285.1. NCBI lineage: Eukaryota > Metazoa > Chordata > Amphibia > Anura > Bufonidae > Rhinella > Rhinella marina. The sequence goes on from ONZH01004031.1 coordinate 256,895, forward strand.
TTGATGATCTATCCTGAGGATAGGTCATCAATATGTAGTGGGTGCACAATCCCTTTAAGTGGGCCCTTGACTCCCTCAAGTACTACTTGCTTGGGAGACAGTTTAACCTTATCACAGACCATGCTGCTCGAAGATGGATATAAAAGAACAAAGAAAAAAATAGGGTGACATGGTGGTTTCTAGCCTTCCAATCCTTTAGTTTCACAGTACAGCACAGGCATGGCAGTCATGAACATAGTGCTCAGCTCAATAGGTTTGCACAAAGGGAGGAGGGTATTGTGATATTTTACAAGGAAAAGCTAGTAAATTGCAGGTATTACAGGTTGCTGTACAGTTGTTGTTTTGTTTGACTTAGGCTACTTTCACACTAGCGTTTTAAAATTCCGGTATTGAGTTCCGTCATAGGGGCGACATTCATTGTAAATGGGGACAAAACTGAACTGAAGACAACGGAATGCTCCTGAAAGCATTCCGTTCCATCTTCAGACCGGAGAACAAACCGCAGCATGCTGCGGTTTGCTCTCCGGTCCAGGCATCCGCACCAGGACGGATCCGGAATGACCCCCAATGCAAGTCAATGGGGACGGATCCGTTTGGTGTGGACACACCAGTAATCCGGATCTGTCCTCCATTGATTTCCAATGGGGGGTCATTCCGGATCCGGCTACATACATACAGACATACATACAAACATACATACAGACATACATACATACTCACATACTCCAGGGACGCTGGCAGCGTGTCTTCACGCGCCTCCTGCGCGCAGCTATGACGTTTCCCCACTGCGCCCAGCAGAGGGCGCTGTGGGGAATCGTCATCACTGCGCGCAGGAGGCGCGTGAAGTCGTTCTGCCGGCGTCCCTGGAGTATGTGAGTATGTATGTATGTCTGTATGTTTGTATGTATGTCTGTATGTATGTCTGTGTCTTGTTTCAATGTGTGTCATGTGTGGGGCCGGAGCATGTATAGCGTTAGTACGGATCCGTTGGCACCCTTTAGGTGCCGGATCCGTGCTAACGCTAGTGTGAAAGAGGCCTTAGCCGGCACTAGCTCAGCCTTGTCCAAGTAGTCAGGCACTGTTTAGTTAGAGCCTGGATAAGGCTAGTGATCTCTTGTGGAGTAAAACTGCCAAGAAGGTCAGTTTAAATATATTTTTGTCTCCTGCGTCCTCATTGTTTGCCACATGCAGACTATGCTCTACCTTTTTACCACACTAAAAGGTGATCCTGTAAGACTGAATGTCACAGTAGGCAGAATTGAGGGAATTATTATCTTCATCTGTCAACTTAAAGGGAGTCTGTCACCTCATTTTCACCTATATAGCTAACAGCAGTGCCCCACAGACGATTGCATACACATCTCAGACATACCTGTGTGCACTGTGTGTGTGTATTCCTCGTTCAGAAAAAGCACTTTTATTCTGCAGGAAAACAGCTCCCAAGTGCCCGGCTCTGCTGCTGCTGCAAACCAGACTGGAGGGGGGAGGGCATCTTTAGCTGCTCATATCTTGGGATTAGTATAGGGTGGCCACCTGCTTCATCCCAAAAAGGAGGACATTTTAGGCCACATGCCCAACCTGCCAAACCACACCCCCAACCTGCTAAACCACGCCCCTCTCCCAGTAAGTGCCCGGCAAAAAAAAAAAAAAGAGGAAAACCTTAAACGGGTTGTCAGGGTTCAGAGTTGAACCCAGATGTACCCTTAATTTCACCCAGGCAGCCCGGCAAGGGTTCTTCTGTTCGCAATTACACACTGCCCTAATGGGCCGGCTTACCGCTGCCGTTTTACTGGCTGGCGGGCATTCTGTATCCAGCAGTGCCGGAGTCAGTGAATTCCAGAAGGCTGTTCTCTACTGGAACAGCCTGCCAGAATCACTAACTCAGATGTGAAGGTACCCTAATACAGCGCCCCATACCTCTTACATCCAGTGACGTCTTCTTTGATGTAGACATTCTGTGTCCTCAATCTTCTCCATTCAGACCAGACCGCCATGATGATTTCTTTCAGCCATCTCTTCTCTCTGCGGAATTTGACAGACAGACATCTTAGTTTCCTACTTTTCCATCATTCTCCCACACCCCATCCTGCCACCCCCAATACTCAGACACTGTGCTCCACAGATAGTACTTCCTTTAGTAATTATTGGCACACAGTGCTCTAAAAAAAAATAACTTCGCTACTAAAGTGTAACCAAAATGTTCCCCAAAAATAACTGTGCTAAGCTGATAGCGTGACAGGGTGCCCCCCACAATAATAGTGCTCCCCAAAGTCCCAATAGAAATAATTAGTGCCACCAGTAGAGTCAATGTTCCCATAATGTGTGCCAATGCCCACTGTGTGCCCCAAAAAAATCTTAGTGCCCCCAGTTGAGCTACATAGTTCCCTATAATTTGTGCCAGTATAAAATACTCCTATATAGTGCCCCCATAGTGCTCCTCCCCTTGTCCCCATGGTGCCTGACATAAGGTGCCAGTACAAAATGCCCCCCTCAGACCTCAGATCAGGGTCTTGTGCCCCCCTCAGACCTTAGATCAACAGCTTGTGCCCCCATCAGACCTCAGATCAGCAGAATGTGCCCCCATCAGACCTCAGATCAGCAGAATGTGCCCCCATCAGACCTCAGATCAGCGTCTTGTGCCCCCATCAGACCTCAGGTCAGCGTCTTGTGCCCCCATCAGACCTCAGGTCAGCGTCTTGTGCCCCATCAGACCTCAGATCAGCGTCTTGTGCCCCCATCAGACCTCAGATCAACACAATGTGCCCCCATCAGACCCTCAGATCAGCCCACTGTGCCCCCATCAGACCTCAGGTCAGCGTCTTGTGCCCCCATCAGACCTCAGGTCAGCGTCTTGTGCACCCATCAGACCTCAGGTCAGCGTCTTGTGCCCCATCAGACCTCAGATCGGTGTCTTGTGCCCCCATCAGACCTCAGATCAACACAATGTGCCCCCATCAGACCTCAGATCAGCCCACTGTGCCCCCATCAGACCTCAGGTCAGCGTCTTGTGCCCCCATCAGACCTCAGATCAGCGTCTTGTGGCCCCCATCAGACCTCAGATCAGCGTCTCGTGCCCCCATCAGACCTCAGATCAGAGTCTTGTGCCCCCATCAGACCTCAGATCAGCATCTTGTGCCCCCATCAGACCTCAGATCAACACATTGTGCCCCATCAGACCTCAGATCAGCATCTTGTGCCCCATCAGACCTCAGATCAACACATTGTGCCCCCATCAGACCTCAGATCAACACATTGTGCCCCCATTAGACCTCAGATCAACACATTGTGCCCCCATCAGACCTCAGATCAGCATCTTGTGCCCATCAGACCTCAGATCAGTGTCTTGTGCCCCCATCAGACCTCAGATCAGCATCTTGTGCCCCATCAGACCTCAGATCAGCGTCTTGTGCCCCCATCAGACCTTAGATCAGCGTCTTGTGCCCCCATCAGACCTCAGATCAGCGTCTTGTGCCTTCCTTGTGCCCCCATCAGACCTCAGATCAGCGCCTTGTGCCCCATCAGACCTCAGGTCAGCGTCTTGTGCCCACATCAGACTCAGGTCAGCGTCTTGTGCCCCATTAGACCTCAGATCTTGTGCCCCCCTCAGGTCAGCGTCTTGTGCTCCCTCTCAGACCTCAAATCAGCCCATCCAGCCACTTTAAAAAAAACATACTTACCTGTTCTGTTCTACGCTGCCATCAGGTTCCCCGCTCCAACTGTCTTGCCTGCCGGCGCACACTATGACCTGACGCAACGTCAGGTCATAGTGCGCGCCGGCAGGGAAGACAGTGGAGCTCGGAACCTGATGGCAGCGGCAGCGTAGAACAGGTGAGTATGTTTTTTTTAAAGTGGCTGGGTGGGCTGATCTGAGCTCTGAGGGGGGCACAAACACAAGGCCGGGCCATTAAGGGGGTGCTCTGGCAGGGCGCCCCCTTAACTGGCCGGGAGTGAAGCGATCTGTGCAACCGCACGGGTCGCACACCCCAAAGGCCTGTCCTGAAAGGCGGACTTCTGGCCGTCCGTCCTGGCCTTGCGCCGGACGGAGGACCAGGAGTTTAAAAACCGGACTGTCCGGCCAAAAACCGGACGGATGGCCACCCTAGATTAGTAGCAGATAGAACAATGGTTCTGACCTTCTTTGAAAGCTGACATTCCAAGCTTTAAAATGATACCAAAATCACAGCATTATATCCAGTATATCAGAAGATATAACTGTTAGAAATCGAGTCAGGAGAGAAAGCTGTTTTTAATTTTACTTTCAGCCGGGCACTTGGGAGCTGTTTTCCTGCAGAATAAAAGTGCTTTTCCTGGACATGTAATACAGACACACAGTGCACACAGGTATGTCTGAGATGTGTATGCAATCGTCTGTGGGGCACTGCTGTTAGCTATATAGGTGAAAATGAGGTGACAGACTCCCTTTAAGAGAAAAAGGTTACATTATGGTGGACTTTCTCAGCAGTCCCAGAGTGAGTAAGGGGGAATGGTGCCTAAGCAATGAGATGTTTCAGACAGTAATAAAGAAATGAGGGGAACCATCAATAGATCTGTTTGGCACCAGGGTAAACAGGAAGGTAGATTGTTTTCTGAATCTTCTGTGGCCGAGGAGGCCTTGGTTCTCCTGGATTCAGACACTAGCATTTCAATTTCTATTCAAGGGGATCTCTTGACTAAGGCCCCATTCACACGACCGTATGTATTCCGTGTCCGTATAAAAACGGAACGGAAGACATATGGAATGTCTTCCGTAGTGTTCCGCATTTTTGCGGACCCATTGACTTTTAATGGGGCTACAGACGTGTTTTGCAGACAAGTATAGGACATGTTTCATTTTTGGGGGGGAAGAACTCCTGTAATATACGGATGCGGAATGCACACGGTGTGCATTCCGCATTTTTTTTTCTCCTATGGAAAAATGAATGGGTCCGTATGGTTCCGCATCTTATCCGCAAAAATGCGGATAAGATACGGAAATTAACATACGGTCGTGTGAATGGGGCCTTAGGGCCCCCTTTTTAACCCAGATCTTTTAAAGCTTGGATTTTGAGAGGTTAATCTTATCTAGCAGAGAGTTATTGGAGAAAATGTCACTTCTAAAATATACTTGAATATATGGAATGCCTTTTCCTGTTTCCTAGGACGGGACCCTAGCACTCTAGAACCTCCTGGCATTCCTAAAGTGTTAAACTTTTTACAAGCGACACCTGATAAACATCTAAAGCCAACTACTCTTAAAGTTCAGGTGAGAGCTCGTATTTTCTTCTTTGATACTAAACTGGCAGATTATCCCTAGATTAAGAGATTTATTAAAGAAGCCTCTAAATTAAAGCCTTCCATCAGACCTATAGTTCCTCTTTGAGCCTATCTCTGAGATCCCCATCCGTACACTAACCTAGAAAATGGCTTTTCTTCTAGCAATAGCTTTGGCCAGAAAGGGTTCAGAGATCAAGGCCTTTTCTGTGTCTGCCCCTTACACATCTATTTTAAATGATAAAGCCATTATTAAACCTTTACCGTTTTGCTACTTAAGGTAGTGACTGATTTTCATCTAAATCAGGAAGTAGTTCTACCCTTATTTTGAACGAATCCTAAAAACCCAATGTGAGAGAAATTGCAATGCTCAGAAAAATGCTTCCGTTTGTCCCCATTCATTTTCAATGGGGACAAAACTAAACTGAACAGAACGGAATTCTCCATAATGCATTCCGTTCCGTTTGGTTGTGTTCCCATACTGGCGAGCAACTTTTGACTGGCGCTAAACATATACACAGCACACAAAAGCAGCTATAACCAGTTGCTGCATGGACTCCATAAGTATCTTTTATTCCTGTAAGTTGCAGATGGGACCTCCATGAATAAGAATTGGATTGTGATCTGGTGAATTTGGAGGCCAAGTCAACACCTTGAATTTTTTTTCTCATGTTCCTCAAACCATTTCTGTACCATTTTGCAATGTGGCAGACCACATTGTCCAGCAGAATGAGACCACTGCCATTAGGGAATATCATTGCCAGGAAGGGGTATAGTTGTTAAAGGGAGTCTGTCACCTATATAACGAACAACACTGCCCCACAGAAGATTGCAGACACATCCCAGACATACCTGTTTGCGCTGTGTGTGTGTATTACATGTTCAGGAGAAGCACTTTTATTTTGCAGGAAAACAGCTCCCAAGTGCCCAGCTGAAAGTGAAACTAAAACAGCTTTCTCTCCCGACTCGATTTCTAACAGCTATATCTTCTGACATTCTGGATATAATGCTGTGATTGTGGTATAATTTTAAAGCTTGGAATGCCAGCTTTCAAAGAAGGTCGGAATTTTTCTATCTGCTACCAATCCCAAGATATGAGCAGCTAAAGCAGCCCTCCCCTCTTCAGTCTGGTTTGCTTTGAGCACTTGCAGCAGCAGAGCCGGGCACTTGGGAGCTGTTTTCCTGCAGAATAAAAGTGTTTTTTCTGGACATGTAATACAGACACACAGTGCACACAGGTATGCCTGGGATGTGTCTGCAATCTTCTGTGGGGCAGTGCTGTTAGTTATATAGGTGAAAATGAGCTGACAGACTCCCTTTAAGGTAAGTGGTACAGTACATATCAAAGATCATATAAATTCCAGGACCCAATTCTTCTTGGAAGAATATTGACCAGATCATCACACTGCCACAGCTGGTGTGCCTTCTTCCCATAGTGCGGCCTGGTGCCATCTGTCACCATGAAGCCACCTTCTCCTATTGTTTCATGCTCCATTTTGGGTGCCCATGTGCCAATTGCAGGCAATTTCAGTGATGGACGGGGATCAGGATGGACACTTTGACTAGTACGTGACTACACAGCACTTACTATAGCAAGTTTCAAAGCGTTATGTGTTCTGCCACCTATCATAGCCAGCAGTTACTTTTTCAGGAGTTTGGACTACAGTAGCTCTTCTGTGGGATTAGAGTAGGTGGGCTTCCAACACATCAATTTCAAGAATTGCCTGGGAAGATATGCTCTTTTTTTCCTGGTGATTTTCTTCACTTTTGTTTGTTCTTTGGTGGTGTTTGCAAAACACAGCATGCTGTAGGCGTGGCATTTTTTCATGCATTTCCAGGCTTTTCTATTGGACTGGAAAACAGCATGTAAAAAATATATGAATAAAATGCCACCCATGCTTGTAAAAAATACATGAAATCAACTTTTTTGGAAGCCAAAAAAGACACAAACATACAGTATTTGTGAAAGATGCCTTACAGAGTTTGTTAGTTCTTTAACATATAACATTTCCATAACATTTCGTATAACATTTCCAAGTAGACATGATCAAACATTTCTCTTGCTTTATCGTAAAACCTTCAGCGTATTTGCAGGTTTGAGCTAACCATTTTGCTCTTTTTGTAATTATGGAACCATATATTCACCATATCAAACAGTTTGGACAATCCATCTATTTCAGGTCTCCCTGCTAACTGCAGGATGGACTCTTGCCAAGTGTTACCATTACTTTTTTTCTGCCATTCTTGTCATATACTCCTCAATGTTGAAACTGCAACACCAAGAAGGAAAAGTCATGAAATTATGGGAAATCACATAATCGATATACATGATTTGGAAATGATAATAAAAAAAATGGAGACAAAATATTCCAAACATTCCTGCCATGCTGAATTCATTTTGGCATGGAATTCATCAAGAACTGCTACTGGCAACTCCCTGTGCAATTAACGACCAATGATGTCCCAGATGTGTTCGATGGAGGACAAGTCCAGAGATGCTGCAGGCCATGGTAGCACATTTAGACCACCTAGGCAGCTCACAGTAGCACAAACATGTGGCTTGTAGTTGTACTGCTGAAAATCTGCTCCTGGGACATATAGGAGAAATGGCTGTGCCACTGATTCTACCACCAAATCAACACTGAGCTGTTTGTACCTAAAATGAAGACTGGAAGGGTCCAGCTACCATACATGATGCCAACCCACACCATAATCCTGGGAATAGGGCCGGTGAGACATTCCCTTGTGAAGGCTTCTTCATGCCGTTGCTCACATGGTCTCCAGACCAATCTCTGGCTATCACTGTGATCGAGACACTAGTGGGACACATCGCTGAAGAGGATAGACCTCCATTACAGCCTCCATTGCTGCCTTGCTGTGCACGATCATAGCCTTTGAAAGCGTTGATGTGAGATCAATGGAACACCTGTAGCTAGATATATGGTTCAGGGGCGGACACAGACAGCAGAGGGCCCCTGTGCAAAGAATGTGTCTGCCCTCCCCCACCCCACCGACTTTCCCAAACCAAATTCTCAACCTAACCTATGGTGTCCTAACATTACATACAGCAATACAAAACATACAGAGTAAGGCAACTTTCACACATGCAGCACTAATCTCCAGCCACCTGATTTGGCAGAGAATGCAAGAAATTGGCCGGACACAAACTCAGGCATGCAGCAGTTTGTGTCCCACTGATTCTCGACATTTTTGCCAGATTGTGGCTGCATCTCTGCCATACCCCATTACAGTTAATGGGGCCGGCGGGCATTCTGCATCCAGCAGTGCCGGAGCCGGTAAATTCCAGAAGGCTGTTCTCTGCTGGACCAGCCTGCCAGAATCACTAACTCAAATGTGAAAGTAGTCTAATACAGCACACATAACTCTTACATCCAGTGACGTCTTCTTAGATGTAGATGTTCTCTTTCCTTATCTTCTCCTTTGAGACCAGACCGCCATGACGATTTCTTTCAGCCATTTCTTCTCTCTGTGGAGTTTGACAAATAGACATCTTAGTTTCCTACTTTTCCATCATTCTCCCACCTTCTTGAACTCCCCATCGTGCCACTCCCCAATACTGTGCCCGCTGTGCTCCCCAAAACTATACTGCAGAAACAGTCCCCCTGCAAATACTACTGCCTTCAGTAATTATTGGCACACAGTGCCCTAAAAAAATAACTGCGCCCAGGAAATAATGTCCCTGACACTAAATTATAACCAAAATGTTCCCCAAAAATAACTGTGCTAAGCTGATACTGTGCCCCCCACCATAATAGTGCTCCCCAAAGTCCCAACAATAGAAATAATTAGTGCCCCCGGCCAGCCAATGTCCCCATAGTGCCCTCATAGTGTGTGACAATGACCCCAATAGTGCTCCTCTCCCCCGCTTCTCCATTGTGCCCCCCATGTGAGCCAGTATATATGATAGGGCCCCCCATAGTGCTCCTCCTTCTCCATAGTGCCAGTATATATATAGGGCCCCCCATAGTGCTCCTCCTCCTCCATAGTGCCCCCCATGTGAGCCAATATATATGATAGGGCCCCCATAGTGCCAGTGTGTATATATATATATATATATATATATATATATATATATAGGGCCCCCCATAGTGCTCCTCCTTTCGTAGTGCCCCCATTGTGCTCCTCCTCCATAGTGCCCCCATTGTGCTCGCCCTCCATAGTGCCCCCATTGTGCTCCTCCTCCATAATGCCCACCTAGTGCTCCTCCTTCATAGTGCCCCATTGTGCTCCTCCTCCATAGTGCCCCCATTGTGGCTCCTCCTCCATAGTGCCCCATAGTGCTCCTCCTCCATAGTGGCCCCCATAGTGCCCTCCTCCATAGTGGCCCCATAGTGCTCCTCCTCCCATAGTGGGCCCCCTTAGTGCTCCTCCTCCATAGTGGCCCCCATAGTGCTCCTCCCCCATAGTGCCCCCACTGTGTGCCAGATAGTTCATTTAGCAAAGCTGAAATGAAAAAAATAAACACTTATACTTACCTCCTTGCCTCTTTCAGCGACGCGATGCAGGCCTCTTCCGGCCTGTGTCCCGCGCTGTATGGCTCACGCCTCTTCCTCCTTTGCCCCACAGTATCCATCTGTATCACCGTCCTAAGGACGGCGATACAGATGAATATAGAGATGAGCGCTTCCACAATGGAAGCGCTCATCTCTCCCTGCCCTTCCGCCGGTAAGAAAGGGCCCCCCTCCGGCCCTGTTCGTCCCTGATATGGTTCATAGCTCAATGCAAGCGCCTTCTGTTGGCTTTTATAGACAATGTTAGCTGCCCTAGGCTTGGGATGTGGTGAAAAATTTCACTTGCAGTACAGAATGGATCACCATAGGCCATTCTTCTAATCAGATGATCCCTCCATACAGAGGTTCGCCTCTGTGCATCTCTGGATGTTATTCCAGTTTGTTGTTCTCACTGGGACACACAACTTTGAACAGTGTTGACATCTTGGCCTACGCATATAGTGATCTGCCAAAGTGAAAAGCCAAGGTCTCAGTTCAAAAATTCCGTCACTCTCAGTTTGTGACAAGTTGCGATAACTGGCATGTTGACTATCAGGAGGCATTGCAAAATCATTGCACATGACAATCCAACTTTTGAGGTTTCATGTGGCTAAAAACTTTACTCTGTCTGGTTATTATGCCCCTCCTACATGCCACAAATTGGAGCTAGATGCCTGAAAATGTGATCATCTTCAGATTTTTGCGAAACCTGATACATCCTGATGAGGAGTGTATCTAAACTCATTGGGGGAGATTTATCAAAACTGGTGTAAAGGAAAACTGGCTTAGATGCCCATAGCAACCAATGAGATTCCACCTTTTATTTTTCAATCTAATTGGCTGCTATGGCCAACTAAGCTAGTCTTCCTTTACACTAGTTTGATAAATGCCCCCAGTGTAATAAAAAGTGACATTTACAATCAAACACACCTCAGTTCCTCACGTAATTAAAAATTATTCTTAGCAGCAATTCTGGTGTCAGCTATTCATAAGCAGAGGAAGTGTTGGCATGCCAAAAATAAATATAACAAAACCAAGAAACCTTTATAAAACAATCCATGCATGTATGAAATAAATTAGAAATTTACAGATGAAATATATGACGTAGATTATTGGTGGTTTACAAGAAGAATGAGTGTGCCATTCATAATTGGATTAATTTGGCCGCTGCTGGTATTCCATTTAAAAAGAGTTGTGCTCACAAGTTTGAGCGAATGCGTTAATTAGCTAATTACTGTCAAAAGATGTATTAAATTAACTAGCCAGATACAAATAATCCCCACAATTAACTATCACTCTAGCACTAAATAATCCTCTGGAGGGTAAAGAACATGAGATGTAAATCTAGCGTATAGATTTCATAGCTAAGCAACCTTATCTGTCACAAACAGACGAACGTTCAAGCGATTTGCTAAATTTAGTGGCCTATTGGGCCTTGTTGAAGGGTATATTAATAATATTTTGTGTGATATTAATAATCAATATGAATAAACAGGCATAGCCGGCTATTGCTAGCGCCACCTATTTATTCCCTTTCTGCTGTCTGCTCCCAGCGCTATGTGTACTACACTGTACTATGGCGGCTACACAAAGACAATGTAAACAGTATCTTAAATAATAAAATATTTATTATACAATACTACACGTCTACAATCTAATTAGACTATATCTAAATATATTTATATTGGCATATATAAATATATATGCATATAGCTGCACAATAATACAATAACACAACCTCAATATAAAAGCTAACTACACTACACAATCCCACATACGGATTCCACCCACAAACTATCTAACACATACACTCACACAGAAAGACTTATAATTACCGCAATGGCAGCACCCTCCCCAGCCTAGTTCTAGCTGTTCCTAGGGGGAACAAGGGTTAAATACAATTCACTGGCAGACAAAGGGTTAATAGCAGGGATAGTGGAGTATATGGGGGAAAATGGCAGGGTATGAAAAGGGTTATGAAGATGTTGATAATATGGCAGGGAAGGGGTTGATGGCAGGGCCTAAAAGGGGTCACACAATACAAGGGGTTACAGGACAAAACAGGGGTAAACAAGGCAATGCAGGGGTTTGGGGATAATTAGGGAGAAAGGGTTAGAATAGGGTTACAGGGGTTAATGATACTCAGCCAGATAATGCTCATCTCTAGGGGGTTACTGCTGAATCCAGGAGAGATCTGCAGTGCTGCTTGTCTCAACTCATGTCCATGTGTGTACTCCTTCCTCTGTGGTAATGAGTCTGTGGCTCTTTGTCCTGGCTTGGGCTAATATAAGCCCATCGACGACCACCTCCCCCCCTCCTCTACCTAAAGCGCAGGGATATGACATCATCTTGTATATATATATATACAGTACAGACCAAAAGTTTGGACACACCTTCTCATTCAAAGAGTTTTCTGTATTTCCATGACTATGAAAATTGTAGATTCACACTGAAGGCATCAAAACTATGAATTAACACATGTGGAATTATATACTTAACAAAAAAGTGTGAGACAACTGAAAATATGTCTTATATTCTAGGTTCTTCAAAGTAGACACCACTGCTTTGCACACTCTTGGCATTCTCTTGATGAGCTTCAAGAGGTAGTCACCTGAAATGGTTTTCACTTCACAGGTGTGCCCTGTCAGGTTTAATAAGTGGGATTTCTTGCCTTATAAATGGGGTTGGGGCCATGAGTTGTGTTGGGCAGAAGTCAGGTGGATACACAGCTGATAGTCCTACTGAATAGACTGTTAGAATTTGTATTATGGCAAGAAAAAAGCAGCTAAGTAAAGAAAAACGAGTTGCCATCATTACTTTAAGAAATGAAGATCAGTCAGTCCGAAAAATTGGGAAAACTTTGAAAGTGTCCCCAAGTGCAGTCGCAAAAACCATCAAGCGCTACAAAGAAACTGTCTCACATCAGGACTGCCCTAGGAAAGGAAGACCAAGAGTCACCTCTGCTGCGGAGGATAAGTTCATCCGAGTCACCAGCCTCAGAAATCGCAGGTTTACAGCAGCTCAGATTAGAGACCAGGTCAATGCCACACAGAGTTCTAGCAGCAGACACATCTCTACAACAACTGTTAAGAGGAGACTGTGTGCAGCAGGCCTTCATGGTAAAATAGCTGCTAGGAAACCACTGCTAAGGACAGGCAACAAGCAGAAAAGACTTGTTTGGGCTAAAGAACACAAGGAATGGACATTAGATCTGTGATTTGGTCTGATGAGTCCAAATTTGAGATCTTTGGTTCTAACCACCGTGTCTTTGTGCGACGCAGAAAAGGTGAACGGATGGACTCTACATGCCTGGTTCCCACCGTGAAGCATGGAGGAGGAGGTGTGATGGTGTGGGGGTGCTTTGCTGGTGACACTGTTGTGAATTTTTTCAAAATTGAAGGCATACTGAACCAGCATGGCTACCACAGCATCTTGCAGCGGCATGCTATTCCATCCGGTTTGCGTTTAGTTGGACCATCATTTATTTATCAACAGGACAATGACCCCAAACACACCTCCAGGCTGTGTAAGGGCTATTTGACCAATAAGGAGAGTGATGGGGTGCTACGCCAGATGACCTGGCCTCCACAGTTACCAGACCTGAACCCAATCGAGATAGTTTGGGGTGAGCTGGACCGCAGAGTGAAGGCAAAAGGACCAACAAGTGCTAAGCATCTCTGGGAACTCCTTCAAGACTGTTGGAATTTCAGGTGACTACCTCTTGAAGCTCATCAAGAGAATGCCAAGAGTGTGCAAAGCAGTAATCAAAGCAAAAGGTGGCTATTTTGAAGAACCTAGAATATAAGACATATTTTCAGTTGTTTCACACTTTTTTGTTAAGTATATAATTCCACATGTGTTAATTCATAGTTTTGATGCATTCAGTGTGAATCTACAATTTTCATAGTCATGATAATACAGAAAACTCTTTGAATGAGAAGGTGTGTCCAAACTTTTGGTCTGTACTGTAGATATATATATATATATATATATGACATTCACAATATATAGGACTATTACTAGCACATATAATAGGATGCATCATTTTGGGGCGTATTAAAAGGCCCATGAATATTTAAAGGCCCATATATATATGCATGCCTCATTATCAAGGGGCATGCATGCATATACATATATATACATATTTACCAACACTTCCTTCTACAGGCCTCATGCACACAAACGTATTTTCTTTCTGTGTCCGTTCCTTTTTTATTTTTTTTGCAGACCGTATGCGGAACCACTCACTTCAATGGGTCAGCAAAAAACGGAAATAACTGTGCATTTCGTTTCCATATGTTCGCATGTCCGTCCCGCAAAACAATAGAACATGTCCTATACTTGTCCTTTTTGCAGACAAGAGCAGGAATAGTTACAATCGATCCACAAAAAAAACAGATGCTATACAGATGTCCCACTGATGTCATCCCTTGCAGATCCGTGTTTTGCAGACCACAAAATACATGCAGTCATGTGCATGAACCCTAAGTATAAAGATATGGTAGATATATGCATTGTAAAAAAGGCCATTGACAAAACATGGACCATTAAACATATGACTGGTAATACGGTATGTATGAAATTTTGATCTTTACCCCTACTACAAGTATTTTCGGTAATGGGCAGAAAAACAAAAAATCTAAGTTAATAAAAGCACATTTAACAATTTGTATAATAAATTTTAGAGCTCAGTAAAGTAATTAATTCAGATCAAATTATCAATAGATTATAAACCTGAAGCTGGCCATATTCTTTCAACAGATGTCAAACTGTATTCCTAATAAATGTTTTATAAATGACTAGGGTTGAGTGAATTCAAGTATTCGAAGAGGACTTTGATCCGAATTTAATGAAAAATTTGATTCGCCGCAAAGCAGAATTTCCTTGTGCTTTGTGGTAACTAATCACTTCTTCCTGAAATCGTGGGGGGGAAAAATACTCACCTCATACATTTGAACATGAAGAAGCCGCCATGGCCATCTTGATTAAAGATCCCACGCGAAATCTCATGCGCAGTGATGTATGATGTCACTATGCAGGCCAATGTGATGATGTCATCATGCACTGAGCAAGATTTTGCACGGTGTCTTCAATCAAGATGGCTGCGCCGGCCTCTTCGTGCTAAAAATGGATAAGGTAAGTTTTTTTATTTATTAAATGGATTAACCCTTGAAAGCCCTCACTGTTATTCTCAGATGCCGCAATCAGCAATGAGCATGGCATCTAAGGGGTTCAATGACTGAGCAGGAGAACGGAAAGGACAGATTCGGCACATAACTGAGCTGAATGAAGCCTACAGACCCCATAAACTGTAATGGGGTCCGTTAGGTTTCCGCACAGAGGAAGATTTTCAAAATGGAGACAAAAGTCCTGCGTGCACAACGGGGTCCATAGGCTCCATTCAGCTCAGTTATGTGCCGAATCTGTCCTTTCCGTTCTCCTGCTCCTATAACGGAGCAGGAGAACAGAAAGGCTAAACGCTGATGTGAACTTAGCCTAATGAAAACCCCAAAGTTATTATCTCAGAAAAAGTTCAATATTGTAGACTCATGGTGTCACACTCTAATCAGCCAATCAACTCAAAACACCTGCAAATGATTTCTAAGCCTCTAAATGGTCCCTCAGTCTGGTTCAGTAGGCTACACAATCATGGGGAAGACTGCTGACTTGACAGTTGTCCAGAAGACAGTCTGGACAATGATTCACTATACAGTGAATGAGACCTTAGTCCTGGAAAACCCTTTAAAAGAATATTGTCATCGGAACACTTTATTGTCTTGTGCTTATGAAATATTGCCGTTTCCATATTGGCTGCTGAAAATCATTACAGAAAGATAACCTCATTATTTGCAGTGATAAGGTTAGCGGATGAATGACTACTACAGTACCACCTATGCTTAGGAGAGGAGTCTCTTGGAGAATAAATGGCCACTGATCGTTCCTTCCATACAGTTTGCATATTGTCAGCAGCTTGTCACCTGTTTGAGGGAACATGCTGCAGACAAATTATGTTTTTTATGCCAGCATAAAGGATTTTGTCACAAGGAGGAATGATCATTCATATGGCCAATCATTGGCCTGAGTCAAAGGGAGTAAAACCCCAGTAATAGCCTGATTCTAACTTGATCATTGCATTGAGCTGTCTACACTTATGTTCACAGGATGAATATAAACTGTACATTATTTTATTTTTCAACATACATTCCTAGTATTAAAAGTTTACATCTAATTAAGTTTAGGAGATTATGACTAAATTGATAAATTCTTATGTTGGACTAATTGCTTAGTTAATTTCAAAAGTCAAGCACAATTAATCCACTGCAATTAGTTTTTAGTATGTCAAATTAAAATTAATATTTTTATTAAAATTTCACCATCAAACTCATTTATTTAAATTACATCCAACTGATCTTCATAAATATACACTGTTGACCAGAGAATAATTAGTCCAACATCAATTTAACAAGCTTCCTTTCATTTGCAGTTGTGAAAATATTATGTCATGTTCAATATTAAATGTCAGGCATCCAGAGTTGACATTATATCATTTAATTCATAGGTTTTACCAGACTGTAAACAGCGACACCTAGACATGTAAGGTAGAATGTGTCTTGCATTTCTAGTTACTCACATTATCTTATTTTTCCTGTACTGTATGTGGAATAAATTATGATTTCTTTAAAATTCTCCATCATCAATGAGGGCATTCAACTAATACTGTATTAACCTGTAACTGTCTTTGTGGCCCCTCATCTCTGATCAGATCTGCTCAAGAGTGAATTGTATATAGGTTCATAGATAGTCAGTGGGAAATACTTACCAAATTGTCTAAAGGAAAAACTGTCTTTTTTGCCCGTAGCAACCAGTCACAGCACAGCTTTCATTTTGTATTCTGCTCTTTAAAAATGAAAGCTACACTGTGATTTGTTGCAATGGGTAATAAATAGAGATGAGCGAACGTGCTTGTTACGAGCACTGTAGCGCTCAGCTCGCCTGCGGGCATTGCGGATCCGTCCTCAGCTGCGTGTAAGTCAATGGGGACGGATCCATTTGGTATAACACTCATACCAAACGGATCCGTCCTCCTCACCCGACTGAAAGTCAGTGGGGACGGATCCGTTTGATATGAGTGTCATACCAAATGGATCCGTCCCCATTGACTTACATGCAGCTGAGGACGGATCCGCAATGCCTGCGGGCATTCCTTCGCAGGGGAGCCGAGCGCTACAGTGCTCGTAACGAGCACGTTCGCTCATCTCTAGCAATAAAAACAGTGTTATATATCTATCCCTATGAGTCTGTACACCAACCAGAGCTGTAGAGGCATAGGTTTGAGCTAGGCAAATCAGCCTTTGCTTTTTAGCAATCATTGGAGTCTCAGCACCCAGACCCTTACTGTTCAAAACTTCTGACATATCACTAGAACAGGTCAAATGTTTCAGAAAATAACAGGTACCCTTTAAACCTAGATGACCTCCGCCGTACTTATATGGTTGAAGTCGTCACTTTAAAGATGGCGTCCAATCATAAGTTCATCAGCCACCTGGTTTATGCTGTTTCAAAGGCCGATCACAGACATTTAAAGGGCTCTTTCACATGAGCGGATGCCGTGTGTGGAATCCACTGCGTGAAAGAGAGCCAAGCCCTGTGCAGGACAGCAGAGGCACGGAGCATTAACATGATTGATAATGCTCTGTGCCTCTCTGTGACCTTTTTACTACAAAATCACAGTGAGACAAAGTTGTTAATACTCAGTGTCTCTGCTGTCCTGAACGGGGCTTGACACTCTTTCACGCAGCAGATTCCATGTACGGTATCTGCTTGTGTGAAAGAGCCCTAACGCTTCAGATGCTGTGGTCAAATTTGACCATGGCATCTGAGTGGTGAAAATTCAGGAGCCACATGCTTGTGTGCTCATAACAGCCTCCCCTGCTGAGATTGGGGAAGCTGTTATGTTCCTGTGATAGCCCAGAGCTGGTATATTCCAATACAGTAGAGGAAGAATGGAGGGCACACGTCGTATCTAAGGATGTCTAAGGTGCAACGGTCTTTCTGGTTCACCCAATACCAGAATAAAGATAAAATAATAAGTATAAAAGGTGACCTGCACTCAATGGCTGGAAATATATGGAATTTAATAAAAAGTATATATAAACTCATGCAATATATAATACATAAACACAAAAACACATAATAAAATTGTTAAAAATGTTAAAAAGGTCCAATGGGGGCTCATTCACATAAGCAGTGGGGCTCATTCACATATGTACCAGATATATTAAATTTTCAGCTGAATACGTCCACAAAGTGCTGGATAGGTTAGATGGATTAAGTCCTCTCATATAAAGGATATAGATGGTTCCCAAATATATCTTTCGTATATATTATGGTTAGTATATGATGTAGCCGTGTGGTTAGTATCCCATCATTGTTAATAGTGATAGTAGTAATCCAATATGGGAAATGGCCTCGTAGGCTCTTGATGCTCTCCACAATGAATATCTACTAGCTGTAGAAGTTCTCCACAAGTTATGATCAGATAAATATGTCCATGTTAAAAGATGTTAGATCAACGGAAGGAAGTTGTACTCCGGTTACTCACTCATCGGTGCAGCGCTGATTGAGTCGGTCTCGAGTCAGTCGTCCCGCTCACCGCGGCGTCCTGTTCCGTACCACGTCGTGACGTATCCTGAGAGTGATAGTCACGTGATCAGAACATGTGATCGGCAAATAGTCCGAGTATCGGGGATACAGTTTCTCTTTAGAGATCGATCCACTCCGTGTCAGGGAGTATTTTAGATAGCAGTCCCCTCTCTATGACAAGGTTTGCCAGTATATGGGTCCGGACCCAACAGAGCATACGCCAGACGCGTTTCGGGGAACCAATCTCCTTCCTCAGTGGCAATTGGAGAGGGGTGTGCTTTCCTGCTTTAAATACAAGATCCTTCTGTAACCAATAAAGTGTGGACTGGAATATATCTCTGTATATCCAGACATAGGGGATTTGTGTTCAAAATAAACATAAGCATGACATATATCAGCAGACAAAAATATCGTAAATGTAATGAACATTCCAATATACCTGTATTATAGAAAACGCTATTGCGTTATTCATGCGTTTTTTCACATAATGTTATTATCATGTATAATAAACAGATAATCCATAATATATTGAACAACAATGGTAATATCACGTGTATTGATTTACTGTAGATCGCTCCCTCTATTATGAGATAATAAATTCCCGTATGTTCATATTCATATACCTAAAATTAAAACGAAATGGAGGAGAAGTATGTCTAGTAGAGACTGAGGAGCCCACAGCCAAGGGGAGATCCTGGTGCTGGTAGATAGTACAGCCAAACCACGATGTCCCGTCGGATGCGGGCCCCCCGTCTTAGAGAAAACCAAACAGCTCCATCCCCGCATTCAAACCCTGTGGTGTCAACGTATTAAAATCAAAAATTCTTTTCGATTCAACACGGGACATTTTGGAGATATGGTCCCCACCTCTCCAATGAGGTTGAATTGACTCAATTGCTGTGAAGGTTAAACAACTAGGGTCTTTATTGTGATGAGTTTTGAAATGTTTGGAGACTGTATGAGTCTCCAAACCTTTCTTTATATTGGTGATATGTTCCATGACTCTCTTTTTCAGAGTACGCTTGGTCCGACCTACATATTGTTTCCCGCATGTACATTCCAATAAATAAATGACATGTGTAGAATTGCAGGTTAGGAACTCGCGTATCTGCCACTTATAGTTATTTTGTGTGGAGAAGAGAGTCTCAGTCTTTCTTATGCCTTTAGTGGTTCGACAACTCCCACATTTCCCACATCTAAAAAAGCCACACATATTTGCCCAACTGGACAAGGAATTCAATTTAGTTGACGAATTCTGCTTTGTTGTGGGGGCTATTTTCGAAGTTAATGTGGGTGCCCTAGTATATACAATTCTTGGTTTCGATGGTAATAGGGGTCCAACTATCTTATCTCCTAATAGGTGATGCCAGTGTGTATTAAGTATTCTTTCCATCTTTTTGTAATGTGTATTAAAAGGCAAAATAATGTTAATATTTTCTCCTATATTACTACTTGTTGTTATCTTGGGTAGGAAAAAGTCCTCTCTTCTCATATTCTTAACTTTATTTAAAGATTCCTGAATGACATCATCTGGGTATTCTTTCTCTTTGAATTCCTGAAACATCTGATCAGCCTCCTTCTCAAATGATTCTGACATAGTACAATTCCGCTTAATGCGTCGGAATTGGCTAGTCGGCACATTCAGTAGCCACCTGGGAAGGTGGCAACTAGAAAACAGTATATAACTATTCTTTGCCGTAGGTTTATAATATGTATTGCATATTAATCGATTATCTTTTGCTGTAATCATTATGTCCAGGAATTCAATATTTTCCATGTTGTATGTGTAAATTTTAAATTCATAGTGTTTTGATTTAGTTCATTGAGAAAATTAATCAAGCTATCCTCGCCTTTTGTCCATATAAGCAGGATATCATCTATGTAGCGCCGCCATAGGACCAGACCCGCCCCCAGATATGGTGCCACGATGTTCCGTTCCCAGTTGGCCATAAATAAATTCGCATAGCTGGGGGCGAATCTGGTACCCATGGCGGTGCCACATGCCTGAAGGTAAAATTCACCAGAATACCAAAAAAAGTTGTGTGTAAGTATAAATGAAATACTTTCTAAAATAAAAGAAATTTGTGCGGTATCTATGGAGCCTTCTCTCTCTAACATGGCTTTTGTGGCCTCCAAACCTTGAGTGTGTTCAATAACCGTATATAAAGAACTTACATCTAAGGTGCACAGAATCCAACCCGGCCGATAATCCAAATGTTCAATTGTATATACAATTTCTGTCGTGTCTTTAATATAGGAAGGTATTTGTTTCACAATCGGTTGTAATAGACGGTCCACATATTGAGATAGATTCGACGAAATAGATCCAATACCAGAAATGATAGGACGGCCGGGTGGATTCTGTGCATCTTTATGTACCTTCGGAAGGCAATAGAATAATGGTATTCTTTGTTCTGTTTCTACTATGTATCTGTATTCTTTATCTAATAATATACCCTTCTCTAATCCTTTTTTACAAAGATCAGTTAGCTTCTGATGGAAGGCTTTAGTGGGGTCTGATTTTAACTTCACATATGTCGCTTCATCCCTTAGTTGTCGTCTACATTCCTCATCGTACCGTTCAGCATCCAATACTACTACTCCTCCCCCCTTGTCTGCTGGGCGTATTACAATAGATTCCTTTTTTTGAAGTTGTTTTAAAGCTTGTCTTTCAATACTAGTCAAATTATCATACTCATATTTACGATTCGGAAGACTTAATTTCCTTATATCATTTTCAACACTTTTTAGGAATGTGTTAATTTCTTTTCCTGCTTCTTGCCTAGGGTAAAGTTTAGATTTCGGTTTTAAGTCTGTATATGCATATGTTGATCCATGCACAGTTTTTTCTAGTGGTTTTTTAATAAAGTATTTTTTCAAACAGAGTTTGCGCACAAATTTTTCAATACCAATATAGGTATCGAATTTGTTTATTGGGGTAGAGGGGGCGAATTTCAATCCCTTATTTAACAAACTAGTCTGTGCTAGAGTAAGTACATGTGAACTAAGATTGATAATAGAACTTTTTTCTACTTGTTTCTCTTCCTGTGTGATCTGCTGTGATTGTTTCTTTCTTCCTCTTCGTATTCTCCTCTTTGATTTGATCTCAAACGTGTTCTTACATGTGATTGAGGTTGATGATGTTGTCTCTGAGTCCATGTGGTATTTGTCTCCCTCGGCGGTGTTTTGAATGTGTGAGGACTCCTTTCTCTGTACCTTAGATTGTAATTGTGATTTGGGGTGTGATTCCATTGTGTGTTTCCCTGTGACGTATAGTGTTTCGGAAATCTTGGTATTCGTGCTTGGTGATGGGGTGGTGTCCTGTCTAAAAAATGGTTATCTACCAAAGTCTCATATCATATCTAATTGTCTTTGTGTTTATTTTGTGTATCTCTGTGAGGATGTGTATGTTTTTCGTGATCAATTTGATTAGACCTTGTCTCT
This sequence comes from Rhinella marina, assembly GCA_900303285.1. Taxonomy (NCBI): domain Eukaryota; kingdom Metazoa; phylum Chordata; class Amphibia; order Anura; family Bufonidae; genus Rhinella; species Rhinella marina. Next base: position 278,743 of record ONZH01004031.1, read on the forward strand.
GTTTTTCCATTTTTATATATTTGATATTTTTTTGTCTTCTTATCAATAATCTCCCTTTCTGTGTTTATGTATTATATATTGCATGAGTTTATATATACTTTTTATTAAATTCCATATATTTCCAGCCATTGAGTGCAGGTCACCTTTTATACTTATTATTATATTCCAGTACAGGCCCTGCAGGTAGCATCACTGTATTGGAATATACTAAATGCTATGTTCTGTGATGGATAAATATCCACCACAGAATAAAATTGAAAATCTAATGATTGCTTGTTATAGTCAACTAGGGTGACTAAAAAAAAAGTTTACATTTTTTTTACAAAAAATAAAATAAACAATTCTTAAAACATTGTAGGCAGGATCCAAAAATGCCTGTACTATTAAAACATACAAATATTTATTGCATAGGCAAACAGTAAGAGTAACAGGAAAAAAATTGAAATGGACAATTTACCATTTTTTTATACCTATACCAGATCAGAGGTGCAACTTGAAGCTCCTGGGCTCCAATGCAAGATCTATAACAAGGCCTCCTATCAACCATGTGCCATTTATAATACTGATGTCTACTTATGTGGAGAGGGGACTTTGGGCATCCTTAGGTTCCAGGGCCTGGGTATAACTCCTGCCTCTGTATCCCCTATAACAAAGCCCAGACATTTATTAAAATGACCTATGATATCGTCTGAAAATCGTTTCTACTACTAAAAAAAAAGGCACAAGTGCTGCTAGAGCTGCGACTTATCATCCATGAGTTCCACTTTTTTAAACCAAAATTGATAATTTACATTATGGTGATGAAAAGTCTAATGTCACCATTCCACTGCAGTAATGGACCGTATGGGAAAAATAGAAGAGTGAGGTGTTTATCTTACTGACTCCACAGCTCTGCTTTTGTGAGAACAGAGAGAGTGGATTTTGGCAAGGAGAATGGTACCTTCCGAGGTCCATAAGGTTGGAACTGTGTAAAGCACATGTCAAATATAAAGATCTTTACAATGAAAGAATATGTGACCAGAAAAAAGTGGGAGATTCTTTGGGCACCAAAGCTGGCAAAATTCATCGCTCAGCTGTGAACCAGTATCTTTTGTTTGTACCTAGTGCTTTATTGTTTCAGATGCTAGATTACAATACTTAGTACTCCTGTCTCTAGTGTGTAGCGGTTTGGCACATTTCTTATTGTGCAGTGATTTGAAAGCCAGGAACAGTTCAACGTGATCTGAGACTGATTATGATGTGATCATGGATTAAAATCACCTGTGACATCATCATCTTCAAGTTCATCGTCAATGGAATACTTAATGCTTAGGTAGGTATACACTTTTTCAGATCTAGTAGATCTGTACTAGAAAAGAAGGAGAAACAAAAGCTGATATCTGATTGATTGTTATAGGCAACAAGAACATTTTTTCTGTTAGTCAGTTTTGGTTAATGAGGTCCATTGCTTCTACATATGACAACTCAATTTGGTGTCAAACATGTACTAGAAGTATTGATCCTACGCAACAATGATGGTTGCTTTTAAAGTCATTAATTTGTCAGTGGAGGTTAATAATAAGTAAAGACATGAATTATTATGCAAATTCTATTATTTTAAAGTATTTCTTCAAGGATAGTTGTTAGCCAAAGCAACAAATCTGAGGCTTGATTTGTATTTTGTTTAAACCTCACTGACCAAATGGGAATGTCTGCGACATAGACATCAGTCTTGTTTGGCTGGAAAAACACACATGTAGTTTTTGTGCCCAAGCCCAAATAGGATCCAGTAGTTATTAATATGTCTTATTTCCTTTGAAACCTCTTCTGGCTTTGGCTCCAGAACTGCATCTGCACCAAAAACTGTGCGAATCCCATTTCACACCAGTTTTTATGCTTTGTGACACAGATTTACTAATCCTAAAGATGATGTAAGCTTAGACAGACTCTCTAGACTTGCACCAGATTTATCACAGTAAGACCCCATTTACACGACCGTATGAATGGGGCCGTATCTATCCGCAAAATTGAGCGCTGCGGAACACACGCCGGGCGACCCCATATATTTGCGGGTCCGCAGTAATGCGGGCCCGCAAATATACGTTCGTGTGAATGGGGCCTAACTCAGGCAGGATGATAAATCTAGTGCAGAGATAGACACCTTTCACTGACTCTATACCAACTATTGGTATAGACAGATTTTTTAGCCAGAACTGTGGTGCAATTTTTGCATAAAATTGAGCATTTATGCTACCACCTTGTCGATCATGCCAGAAAAAATGTGTAGAAACCCTAGAGTCATTTTTGTCCGATCTTTGGCACAGACACAGTAAATCTGGGCATTTATGTTTTCAAGGTCAGACTCAGTTGTTTCATAAGACATTAGCATAAGCTAGTCTGTACATGTTGTCCAGGATTATAAATCTTAGTTCTATTCACTTCAATGAAGCAGAGCAATACCAGACACTACCCACTGACAGATGTGATCCTGTTTCAGGGAAAAGAATCTGATCTACCAAAATGTATGGATTTAAAAAAATGTCCACAACCTGTGTCAATTACAATAGTTGTGTGAAGTGAGATTTTATGTGGATATTTCCTGTTATTCCCCAAAGTATCACAAAAATATAAATGTTTCCTTTATTAAAACCTACTGAAGTAACCACCTAGCCATTTTGTGCTGTTCCAACTTTATTTTTCTTCAATATTTCATCATATGAAATATTAAGGAATACTTAAGTCTTATTTTGTTCTGCTGCAGTTACAATAGTCAGGTAAAGTGTCTGTAAAGCTGTCAGGTTTCTTGCTTTTTTAAAACAGATAGGAGGCTTCAATAAAACTGTAACAGAACATTTACTATCCTTCTCCTATACTTAGGCCCAGAAAGTTCGCATCTAAGCTCTAGCAAAATACAGTACATAGGATTTTTTTTTTAATCATTTAAAAAAGAATATAGTTTTGCTGCCATCCATGCACTGCTAAAACTCAACAAGGTCAGGCTGCACAGATAACTTTCTTTTAAGGAGGACTTCTCATTTATGGAGATTCCCATTATAGAGTTTTCTGGTTTGAGCGATAAACAATGTATAATAAAAAGCTGCAACTTAGAAATATATTTTCCTTGTCAATACCTAATTGTTTTCATGATCACTGCTTGCACTTACCGAATGAAACCTTCTTGTTTATTTGCCAGAGGATGGCAGTCAGTCCAGGTCTTATAATGATCATATAGGTGCACATTCTTTATAATACAGTTGTTACAAACCATGCACCTGTTGGATTATTACATGACCAGGAAAACTTTTATTATGCAAAACAGATGGGATCCAAAGAGTGGACAAAAGGGATGGGTCAGTTCTCGAGGTATTCACTTTCTAGTCCTTCCTTGTTAGCAGGTTCATGGGCAACATGAAATATTGATAGTCTCCCTCATTACAAAGAATTGCATTTTACTCTGAAAGTCTGAGAAACAGAATTGAAAGGAACTGGAGAAGCGAGAAGGAGAAGTGTCTGCTCAGTGGCTTCCCTCCAGTTTCTAATTGCAAAGCCTGGCTTGATTGACAGATCTCTCCCTATATGCATCACAAAGTAAGGGCTCATACACAATGCAGTAGCCATTCGTGTGGTCCGCAAATTGTGAATCCGCAAAATACGGATACTGGTCAAGATCCTGCCATCATTTTTTTTTCTCCTTCATAAATCCTTGTCTACAAAATGGACAAGAATAGTATATGTTCTATTTTTTTTTTGTGGGGCCGTAGAAGGGAAGGGAATCCACAAAAAAGGAGGATCGGATGCAGACCAAAACCACGGTTGTGTGCATGATCCCTAAAACATACAATAGTTCACTGTAATGAGGTAGACTGTCAGTATTTCATGTTACCCATGATCATGGGAGTATGATTCTCCTAGCTTTTTACCTCTAAGGCTATGGTCATTGATTGTAAGCTCCTGCGAGCAGGGTCCTCATTCCTCTTGTTGTAATTATTGACTTGTCTTTTGCTATGTTATTTATAACTGTTTGAACATCAACTCCTGAACTGTAAAGTGCTGCAGAATATATTGGCGCTATATAAAGATTATTATTATTATTGATCATAATGGTACCTTGAAAATGTTCTAAACAGAGACTTGTGTTTTTTCCACACAGAAATTAGAGGTTGAACATGTAGAGTAGACCCTCAAAGATAAGGAGGTGAAACTCTCTCTATATAAAAAGGCTTTGTATGGAAGGATTCATTTTATTTTAAGATACTTTACTTTAAGATTATTCTCACTATACTTTAAGATTATTTTACAGACAACAAAACTGATACCTAACATGAAGTTGGACTATTTTGCATTCCTAAATGGCTAGTACGGCATATGCATACTGAATAATATACTAGACGCATCACTTCAGGGACACTGGGGGTATAAAATATCTCTACATGTAATAGAGGGGAAGCGCCAAACACGATGTCTTTTTTTTTTTTTTTTTTACTTATACTGTGCATGTCTTTTATCACTGCTGACTGAATCTTTTATTCACTTAGTCATTGTTTAAGCCTATTTATTCCCGTACCTTGTACATTTTCATCCACCTTACCAACATATCCTTACTATTCTTTAACATTTTTAGGTCCAGAAAGTTAAAGAAAAAATCCTTATCCTTTCTGTAGTCCTTATTTGAGGATTAATAACTAATAACTGCTGTTTTCATATCTAATGTGTGATTACTATTTTCTTGATCTGGAAATAAAATCTACAGGCCTCCAATTTTTCTGTAGCAAAGCATGCTACTTTTGGTGGAATGAAAATCTCTCTGGTACTAACTAATCTCAGGTAAGGACATTTGCACAAAGAGCTTGGAGGTTCCTAATCCTCTTGCTAAAAGTGACTGCACTAGAAAGAGCTCTTTATATGAGGACTATTTTTGGAGAGGTGTTTAAAGGGTATTTTAGTCAACTTTTTAGGTCCAAGCCCAAGTTCTAAGTGGAAATAGGACTTCATGAAAGGGACAAGAGTGGATGTAAAAGGTATCAGTTCTTCTGGACTATTCATCTTAGACCTTATTCACATATCAGTGTTTTGGTCAGTGATTTCAATCAGTGATTTCGAGCCAAAACCAGGTGCGGCTCTAAACACAGAACAGGTGCAGATCTTATACCTTATACATTATGTCTGTGGATGCTCCAATCCTGGTTTTGGCTCACAATCACTGATGGAAATCACTGACCAAAACACTGATGTGTGAATAAGGCCTTACTTGGAGAGTAAAATCTGTGAAGTTTCAGGTGCTCCTGGTTTCCATCACATATAATTCTGAAACCTCATGTTCTCACATGTTCTTAGTACAATTCAGGTGATGGAAATTGGAACATATTCTTATAATGCCCTTTAAGCAGTGCTTTTTGGGTTTAGAACTGTAGTTTATAGAAACCAATATTAAGGGAACCCATCACCATGACCCCATCCCCTAGGAACTACAATACTGTATAGATAACTGTAGAGACACAGATTCCAAATATGTAATTAATATCTCTAAAATTACTTTCACTCGCATAGCAGTAAGCCAGCAGTAGCACATGCTTTGCATGCTAATGAAGCATCTAAGAGTCCGAGGATACATTACAATGAAAAGAATGGACATTTGCCAGCTTAAAGAGGGGGAGTAAGAGCGATCCTACACATTCAATAGCTGTCGTTAAGCCGACTGTCACGCGAGGTCGGCGTCGCGCTCCCTCTGCACGACGTCGCCGGACCTCTCCGCCCCCTAGAGACGAGCAATAGGGAATTGAAGTGCTGGTCTTGTCAGCCAGCACTTTATGAGTTAATTCTCTGTTTGGGTTTAGCCATGTGGTGCTGATCACACCACATGGCTACTTTACATATTGTTTGGACAGCTTGCTCCGCCTCAGGTCATGTGATGCTGGCCACATCACATGATCCTGGGCGGGCTATTTAAATATGGCAACTGCCTCACTCAGATGCCTGTGATTAGTCTTCTGAGATCACTGCTGTGTGTTGGACCTTGCTTTTGGATTATTGGTATATTGGATTTTGGCTTTGGACTTAGACTACGCTTTTGTGATTCCCCTCGGTATTTTACGTGACCTCCTGTTCTTGACTTGGCTTGCTGACGATTCTGCTATTGTGTTTGTTTCTGTCTGTGTTCGTCTTTCCCTGTGTTCCCTTCCCTACCCTGTGCACGTACTCAGCATAGGGACCGTCTCCAAGTTACGGTTTTGTCGCCTAGGGCATCTACTGTAAGTAGGCAGGGAAAGAGGTGGGGTTCAGACAGGGCACACTATCCCTTGTTTCCCTGTCGTGACAGAATCACAGGCCATACCTAATGGAGCCGTTGCGAGTACTCACAGACCAGATGAGTAACATGGCTCAGATGATCCAGGATTTGGCCGGGAGACTCCAACATCAGAAGCAGCTGCGGACTGCACCCGCAGTCGTTCCCTCCATGCCAAACCCCAATATTGAACCCCATGTAAAATTGCCCGATCGGTTTTCTGGGGACCGAAGGACTTTCCGTTCCTTTAAGGAAAGTTGTAAATTATATTTCCGTTTACGCTCACACTCCTCGGGTTCTGAGCAGCAGCGGGTAGGAATAATTATTTCCTTGCTGCAAGGTGATCCGCAGGAGTGGGCTTTCTCATTGCCACCTGACTCCCCTTGTCTATTGTCTGTGGAGGCTTTTTTCCGGGCCCTAGGTCTTTTATATGAAGAACCTGACTTAGCCGCTGTAGCTGAAACTCAGCTCAGAGACATTCGGCAGGGTAACCGTCCAGTTGAGGATTACTGTGCTGAGTTCAGAAAATGGTGTGTGTCCTCTAAATGGAATGACCCTGCTTTGAGAAGCCAGTTTAGGGTGGGACTGTCTGACCATCTGAAGGATTTACTAGTTAGTTATCCTACTCCTGACACCTTAGAGGCGACTATGACCTTAGTTATCAAACTTGACCGACGGTTTAGGGAGAGACAAAAGGAACGTTCTGTTGCCCCTCAAGTTGCCGTGTTGTCCGAAGTTCCTCTTCAGAGCCCGTCTCCTATCAAGGTCCAGGAGGAGCCTATGCAGTTGGGAGTTACTATGAGGGATCAGAGACGCCTGAGAGGGGCCTGTTTTTACTGCGGTGAGATGAACCACTGGCTCCAGCAGTGTCCGAGACTTCTGCTCTCAAAAAGGTCTGTTCCTGGAAGTAAGGTACCCCCTGCGGTGGTAAGAAAGAAAATCTTGTTACCTATTTCCATTTCTTCTAACCAACTCAAGAGATCCGGTGAAGCATTTGTGGATTCAGGGTCTGCTGCTAATTTTATTGATTATGATTTTGTGCAATCTGTGGGTGTGCCTATAATTCCTTTAAGGGAGGTAATTCAAATTATCACACTGGATTCCACTCCATTGAATAATGGGAGAGTGGAGTTTTGTACTCCTGAGGTTGTATTAACTGTAGGAATTACCCATACTGAGACTTGCTCCTTCCTTGTATTAAAGGATTTACCTGCCGACCTTGTTTTAGGTCTGCCTTGGTTACAGGACCACAACCCTGTGATCAACTGGTCGGTAGGTGAATTGGAAAAATGGGGAATGAATTGTGACAAATGTTGTAGATCAGTATTGCAGTTGGGAGGTACCACTGAGTCTCTTTCCTTGCCCAAGTATATTGGCGATTTTTCGGACGTGTTTTCCATGTCCGAGACTGAGTTCCTCCCTCCTCACCGGCAATATGATTGCGCCATCGACCTTATTGAGGGATCCAAATATCCCAAAGGTCGCATTTATAATCTCTCTACTCCTGAACGTCAGTCCATGAGGGATTATCTCAAAGAGAGTCTGGCCAAGGGTCACATCCGGCCTTCAGTTTCTCCCATGGGGGCAGGTTTTTTCTTTGTTGGTAAAAAGGATGGAGGATTGAGGCCCTGTATCGATTACAGGGAGCTCAATAAAATCACTGTTAAAAACAGATACCCGTTGCCCCTTATTCCTGACTTGCTGAATCAGGTCCAGGGGGCCTGTTGGTTCACCAAGCTGGATTTGAAGGGGGCATACAACCTAATCAGGATTCGTGAGGGGGACGAATGGAAAACTGCGTTTAATACCCCGGAGGGTCATTATGAGTACTTGGTAATGCCTTTTGGGTTAAGTAACGCTCCGGCAACTTTCCAAAACTTTGTCAATGACATTTTTAGACCATTTATTGGGAAATTTGTAATTGTCTATATTGATGACATCCTGATTTTTTCTGCAGACTGGGAGAGTCACGTATCTCACACTAGGCAAGTGCTGGAGGTGTTGCGTGAAAACAAGTTGTTTGTTAAAGGGGAAAAGTGTACCTTTGGTGTTCAGGAAGTGGCCTTTTTGGGATACATTCTCACCCCTTTTTCTTTCAAAATGGACCCAGTTAAAGTACAGGCCATTGTGGATTAGGTGCGACCTTCCTCTTTGAAGGCGCTCCAGCGATTTCTGGGGTTTGCTAATTTTTATCGTAAATTTGTCAAAAATTTTTCAGTGGTAGCCAAACCCATTACGGATTTGACTCGCAAGGGGGCTGATCTGGTCAATTGGCCCCCTGCAGCAATTGAGGCCTTTGAAAGGTTAAAGCAGTGTTTTATTAATGCTCCTGTGTTGGTCCAGCCTGATCAAAGTAAGCCTTTTGTAGTTGAGGTGGATGCGTCTGAGGATGGTGTGGGGGCTGTACTGTCCCAGGGGTCTTCCACCTTAACTAATCTTATGCCATGCGCCTTCTTCTCCCGCAAGTTCTCTCCTGCCGAGAGGAATTATGATATTGGGAATAGGGAGTTACTTGCAATCAAGTGGGCATTTGAGGAATGGCGTCATTTTTTAGAAGGGGCATTTCACCACATTACGGTCCTCACGGATCATAAGAATTTAATGTTTCTAGAATCGGCTAAGCGATTGAATCCTAGACAGGCGAGGTGGGCTTTGTTCTTTACTCGTTTTGATTTTTGAGGAGCAAGAACATTAAGGCCGATGCCTTATCCCGAAGTTTCCAGGCGTATCAGCCTCCTGACGTCCCTCCTGAGCCCATCCTGCCAGCTGATATCATCGTGGCCGCTACCTCATCTGACCTCGCTTCTGAAATCTCGGCAGGACAACATCTTGCTCCCATTGGTACCCCCAATGACAAATTGTTTGTGCCGGCTCATTTGCGGTTGCGACTGCTGGGTGAGTGCCATAATTCTGTTTTGTGTGGACATCCTGGCATCAATGCCACCAAGGAGTTGGTCTCTAGGCAGTATTGGTGGCCGTCAATCTCCAGAGATGTTCAGGCTTTTGTAACTGCGTGTAACACTTGTGCCAGGTCCAAGAATTCCAAGACACGACCTATGGGTGAGTTACATCCTTTACCCATACCTAGTAGACCTTGGTCACATCTGTCCATGGACTTTATCACGGACTTGCCGTGCTCTGAGGGTAAAACCGTGATATTTGTGGTGGTTGACAGATTCAGCAAAATGTGTCATTTTATTCCTTTGTGTAAATTACCCTCTGTGAAGGTCTTGGCGTCCGTGTTCATTGATAATATTGTCAAACTACATGGTGTTCCTGAGAATATCGTTTCTGATAGGGGAGTACAGTTTGTGTCTAGGTTCTGGAGGGCGTTCTGTAATAAGATTGGTATCTCTTTGTCCTTTTCATCAGCCTTTCATCCGGAGACCAATGGTCAGACTGAACGTCTTAACCAATCCGTTGAGCAATATCTTAGATGTTATGTTTCTGATAACCAACATGTGTGGGCCAGATTCCTGTCTCTGGCTGAATTTGCAATTAATAATCGTGTTAATTCATCCTCTGGGATGTCGCCGTTTTTCTGCAATATGGGTTTTCATCCACGCTTTAGCTCCTTTTCCCCATCTGCGTCGGTTGTCCCAGATGTCAATGATTTTTCTCAAGAACTGTGCACAGTTTGGGCACAGGTTCAGTCGAACCTGGAAAAGGCCCAAGGAGTTCAAAAAGCTAAGGCTGATAGAAAACGTTCTAAGGGTGTGAATTTTAAGGTTGGGGATAAGGTATGGTTATCGACTAAAAATCTCAACATGAGGGTACCATCCTATAAGTTTGCACCTCGCTTCATTGGTCCTTACAGGATCACCAAGGTGATCAATCCGGTTTCTTTTAGGTTATGTTTACCCGACTCCCTTCGTGTTCATAATGTTTTTCATGTGTCTTTGCTCAAACGTTATGTTGCTCCCGTTGGTCCTGAGGAACAGTCTCCGCCTCCGGTTGAGGTAGCAGGACAAATGGAGCATGAGATTGCCAGAATTGTGGATGTGAGAAGGATCCGGAATTCCTTCCAGTACCTCGTACATTGGAAGGGGTTCGGTCCTGAGGACAGGTCTTGGGTACCGTTGACCAGGATGCATGCAGACTCGCTCATCCGAAAGTTCCATCTGCAGCATCCCAATAAGCCTGCTCCCGCTGGTAAGGATCCGGTGGCCCCTCGTGAAGGGGGGGGGTACTGTCACGCGAGGTCGGCGTCGCGCTCCCTCTGCACGACGTCGCCGGACCTCTCCGCCCCCTAGAGACGAGCAATAGGGAATTGAAGTGCTGGTCTTGTCAGCCAGCACTTCATGAGTTAATTCTCTGTTTGGGTTTAGCCATGTGGTGCTGATCACACCACATGGCTACTTTACATATTGTTTGGACAGCTTGCTCCGCCTCAGGTCATGTGATGCTGGCCACATCACATGATCCTGGGCGGGCTATTTAAATATGGCAACTGCCTCACTCAGATGCCTGTGATTAGTCTTCTGAGATCACTGCTGTGTGTTGGACCTTGCTTTTGGATTATTGGTATATTGGATTTTGGCTTTGGACTTAGACTACGCTTTTGTGATTCCCCTCGGTATTTTACGTGACCTCCTGTTCTTGACTTGGCTTGCTGACGATTCTGCTATTGTGTTTGTTTCTGTCTGTGTTCGTCTTTCCCTGTGTTCCCTTCCCTACCCTGTGCACGTACTCAGCATAGGGACCGTCTCCAAGTTACGGTTTTGTCGCCTAGGGCATCTACTGTAAGTAGGCAGGGAAAGAGGTGGGGTTCAGACAGGGCACACTATCCCTTGTTTCCCTGTCGTGACACCGACAGCTATCTCTCACTACTCACTCCCAGCTCCTCCTAACACATACATGTTCAGCTCAGCCAAACATGTATATGTAGTTAATGCTGAGAATGGAGACAGACACTGCCAGAAACTTCTGGCTGTTGCTTTTCTCCCAGAAGAAAAACATGATCAGTCGAAAATATTCACTTCACCCGAACCTTCTCTCCCCCAACATCATCTGTCGAGAGAGAGTCAAGAGGTCTCCATAAACCTGAGTCAAGAGGTCTCCATAAACCTAAAATTGAGTTCTGAGAAAATGTTTAGATTAGAGACTAATGTGAGTGATGACTATCTCTCTACACCACTGCAGGATATTTTGGTGCTCCCGGTCACTCTAATAATATTTTCAGCTATAAACCTTTTTACATACACAATGATGAAGTCTCTTCATATTTTTACATCTCAAATGATCATTGGGCAGAAACATTGCCTACTCTGTATCTCTTGTTTGTCACTATACTTTTGAGGTTCTCTAACCAGTCACAAATGCTGATCCAACACTAGCCTCATGGTGCTCTTATCTTTCCTTGGAAATGGCAAGCCTAGGTTTACATTACCATGGTGTTTTTTTTTTTACTGGAATGCATTATATTTTACATCCTATTTTCCTTCCTTCATCCAATTAAGTTAACCAAGCTGATGCAAACAAACCTTTTTGGCAAATGGTGGTGTCACAGCTGCTGACAACAAGGCTTCAGTGGGGTTCCAGAGCAAGCTGGTTTCTGCAGATGTTTCAGTTTCATTGATTATGTAATACACTTCCGAATTTTACCAGTAAAATACAAAGCAGTACATTTAAAAATCAATTTCTGAAAGAAGTAAAAATAGAAAATTGCTTCTTACTCATGTTGGGTCTCAGCAAGCGGTTTTTCATAATGGAAGTCATGGAGTATTTCTTCTTTCGCCGCTGGATCACTTCGTAATGCAATGTTGCTGTTTCCAATTTCCTTGAGGTTTATAGATTTAAATTTATAGTGCACCTGCAGTCTACAGATGGAGTCACATGAATTTTACTCCAAGGAAGCTAAAAGAAATACAGATTAATTTGTCTGCTTCAAAGATACTATAATCTTTCAAAAACATTGCCAAATAGCAAATATTGAAACAAGACTTTCATCACTTGTTTTTTGTGGTGGTATATGCTATACTTGCCTAGTTGTCACACCCCGTGGTTGTGATGTGAATTGCTGTCTGTCCAAAGTTCTGCTAGTGTAGTACCCCAGACCTGAAGTACTACAAATTGTATTATTATGATGTGTATTTTACTGTATGTTTCTGGCTGTGCATACTAGCAGCGGATATGGATGGCAAAGGGTTAACAAGGGGCAAGACTAATCACCCTGTTACTGCCCTCTTGGTAGGAGTGGACTGGTTCTGCTTCCTGCCAGGAGGGGGAGTTGCTGAGAAGCTACAAAGAGGAGAACAAGCAACTTGCTGTGCTTCTGTTACTGATTTGTACAGAGAGACCTACTCCAAATTGTCATCAAGTAAAGCTTTGAAATTCCAGACAGCAGAGTGAACTGCTACTCTCAGCATTGAAGACACTGCTGTAAGGTGAGGGACTATAGCCAAGTCACCATCACCAAACAGCCACTAGGCCAGTATCACTTATGTGCTGAATTGCCACCAAGCAACCTACCTCCATATCCTTGCTGGTGTCAGAGAAGAATTGCACTTAAAGCCTACTGCTGCTGTATGTATTTTAAGTGAGGAAGTATACTGTGACACAACCCATCATCAGTGCCACTACACCTCCTATTCTCAACCCTAGGTTCCCCGGCGATCGCTGCACTAGTATGTTGGGATACTGTATTAATTTGTGTTGTGAGAAATTGGAGACCTTAGCTAAATTTGTAGAAAAGTAAGTGTGGACACATGTACGTGTACTCTACATGCACACGACAGTGAAAAAAAAGGTCAGTTAAAAACTGACATTTTTAACGGATGTTTATTTCACTGATTCTGAGAAACGGATGTTAAAAATGTACCCATTCAATTGTATGGGGGCTGTTGGTCAGTGAAAAAGGACAAGATAGAACATCCATTTTTTGACGTCTGTTTTTCACTGACAGCAAAAAAAAAACTGCCGTGTGAATAAGCCCATAGACTACCATTGGTCTGAAAACAGACGAGTTGTGGCTGTTAAAAAATGAACATTTCTGTTTTTTTTGTCGTGTGCATGTAGCCTTAATTGTAATGCATGAAATGGCATATAGTGAAGTCATTGTCCATCCTAATTCATTAATTGCTATTATTATAATGACTGGAACTGTGTTTTCTAATACATTTTTACATACCCCTTTTGGATAAGAGCTTATTTACAAATCTCCTGCCTAAGCATTGAGTTAAATTATAACATTTTGACTGGGAGTAGTGGCTACAGATAGCCAGATTTTTATATCTATACCAATGTCTATCCAGGGTCTCTATATCTTAAACCTGAGTGCTATAAAGTTTTATTAAGAAATTAGCACCAAATCTTTGCTGTGAAATAGACATGGTGTTCAAAAGTGGACATTCACTTTAAGTGCACCGAGGTCACACTTTAGCATCTCTGCCTTCCAAGACACCCCCTCCATCTGATTGGCAAGGCCATGTGTCTGATGCATCCTCTTGTCTAGCCTTGCCTAGTCTTGTAATCCCCTGCCTGTACCGTTCAGTTCATTATCGGCACATGCAAAGCTGTCTACTACGCAAAAGGGACAGGAACATAGGAAGTATTGTACATGTGGCAATAATGAGCTAATGAGCTGAGCGGCACAGGCATGAGATTACAGGACCAGAAGAGAAGATAGTAATACCTTTATAATGGAGCATAAAAATAGTAAACTTTTGTTAATTTTGCAGTTCCACTGTCTGTAATTGATACATTTGTGTCCTTTCATGGGAGAGAGAATGGTGAGCAGAGGAAAGACCCTGGAGAATGCAACTAGATTTCTGATAATCCTATACAATCAGTTTCTAAAAGGAAAATGGCTGTAATTTCTGTAATCCATGTCTGCAGTACTTTTCCTGGAGGAAAGAAGTAGGGAGAAAAATATATTACAGTAACACATCTATATTTCTCTTAATACAAATTTGATCAGTTTGAAAAAATCATATCAGTTGTGTGGACACTGTAGCATATAATATTTTATTTTACCTGGAGTAAGGTTGGGAAAATGTTCCATACTTCCAATAAAAATGTGTATAAAACTTTTAAACCTCTAAGGATGTGACCTGCTTGGGCCTTAGTGGGTCATTTTTTTTCATTTTTTTTATCCTCAAATTCGGACAGTTATGACTTTGTAATTTTTTCAGCATCATAGGCACAAGTTGTAATGGCACAATTTCAGGGTACTGTACAAAAACTAAAAAAAAAAACTTATGAGTTTTTTTTAGGGAGTATGTAAACAAATTTTTATAACATCCACTATGTAATATAAATGATCTTTATTCTGCAAGCAGTACAGTGTACACCATATACATACGTACACACACACACACACGCGCACACACACACACACATTATATAATCATTGACAAAAAAACACACCTAGATAGAAATGTTGGTTTGATACAAAACTAGGGATGCAGTTCTGTCTCAGGCAGATATGTAAATGACTATAGGTGTGGTCTGATTAGACACTGGGTCTTGCCCAAGTGGATATAAAAGTTCTTTTCCCACTGCCCTATAAAAGGCTACTTTTGGCTAGCACACATCTTGGTGAGAGATTGCTGACTACTAGATTGCTAATTTTGCCCAGTTGACAGACTGAGAGGGCACGCATCATTGGACTTTTGATAAATGCCCCACCATCTAAGCAGTTCTGACCTAGTTGTTAGCAGGTGTTGTGTGGTTACATGAAGGCATGTGCAGTGGCCAGCTTTGGGGTAGCCCCAAGGCTACGCTGGTTCCCCCGGACACCATTGAGGTGTCACCACGTGTTGCTGCTCTCTGGATGGGATGGTAAGGCATGGTGCACCCTAATGGAAAATAAGTAAACCATGCAGTAAACCAGTGTGCTTCTTTACTGGAGGAATTCAGATGCAAACAATGCAGGCGAGGCATAAAACTGGCTTCTCCGGTCTATTCCCTGGCAGAAGAAGGGTTTGATGCTGAGGAAAAGCCTGAGCTAGCTGTCCCTCTCTCTCTCAGAAGGCTGGTACTCTGGGCAAAGGCTGAAGGCCCATGGTCTGTGGCAGAATATAACCATCTCAGGGTCTTCTGGTCACTCAAGTAGTCTGGCAGAGTCTCCCCTTCTAAGCACTGAAGAACAGTAGGGGCTCTGACTGCTTTCATCATATACAGTTTCTGGCTGAACTAGAACCTTCTAGTGGGACGGCTGGAGAAACTCAGCAAAAACAAATACAATGTTACAATTCTGGTCTCCCATTGACTTGCATTAGAGCTTCAGTAATACTCAATTGCAATGACACAGCAGTTTTTCCAAACAAAAGCAAGTCTCCGGACATAATAAGATAGCTAAACCTGACAACCCAAAGGTTGATTGGTCTGGATTTTGTGGTAATTTTTTTCCCTCTAAAACATGCTCTTCTTTAAACCTTATAGTCCCAAAAGTCTCTCAATGTTCATTAACCCTTTCCACAGTGCTGTGCAAATACAGTGTAAATGAGCAGGATATATCAATACAGTTACACAGCATTAAACAGTATGTTAATGCAAGTTAACCCTTTAAAATAAAGTAAGTAGTTGAAGACTTTGCACAGGGGAAATAGGGGCAAATGTACAGACTCCAAAGTACCTCTGCTCCGGTGCACTACACATGCACCCATTGTGATCGGGCTCTGGATACCAGATCCAGTCGAGAGGATTGTTTGATCCAATGACAAGCACAAGTAGTTTTATTACTCACCATCCAGTTGATACCTTCATTACACATCCTTGTTTCTGTCAGTACCATTTCCAGGTGCTTAGCAGAAGGAAGGAAATTTGGTGTTACAGCACCCACTACATGTTCTGCCATTGACAACCAGACACTGTTTGCTGTGGTATTGTGAACAAGAAACCTGGACTGCTATGTACTGGAATTCTTTCTGAGCAATTAATCCAGGTTCTCTTTGGCATCCCACAACGGTTGGGTTTGAGTATGGAGGGCTTGTCCTAAGCGTTTCAATCCTCCTTATGCTGTGGGGAAACACACTGCCCCAACTGCTGGTGTGATGATCTGAGAAGCCATCAAATATGACAGTTGGTCACTCCTAGTAGTCATATGAGGGTCGCTAACTGTTCAGTGATATGTGCAGGATATTCTGTGGCCACGTGTTACCTCAAATGACAGAGTGTCACGCATAGGTGTGTGGGGGGGAAACCAAACCAAGCATAGGAGGGAAAGAAGATTAGGCCTAGAAACTAAGGAAGGAAGATGGACACCTCCTACAGGAAAGCCTGGCTCAAATCCTGTCTATCTACCAGTATGAACAGGCCTCAAATGTAGGCAAGTTCATACACAGGAACCTAAATACCAAACTGACCCTATAGGACCCTGGAAACTAATGACAGTAATGAGTCTACCTAATCCTCCAAAAGGAAGGACGAACAGGAGTCTCTCTAAGGTTTAATAACAAAACAACAGGAGGGGAAAGGAAACTTATCTTTCAGTGAAGAAATGGAGGCTCCAGAATCTCAGCTGAAACCAAACTGCTGCTCACCACCACAACACTGAAGCTATAAACCACAAGGAATAGTGGGAGAAGAAGCAATAAATAGGGGAGGGACAATTACCACACCAGGAACACCTGAGGAAAAAGGGTGTGGTAAAAACCAACAACAAAAAGGGAAAACATGTCAGATTACACCACGGTTTTCCAATCTGACAGACCTCCTGTTATCTGTCATAGGAATGTCCTTGACAGTACCCCCCCCCTTCTACGGGTGACCTTTGGTCACCCCGGACCAACTTTGTCCGGATGAGACCTGTGAAAAGCTTTCACTAAACGACTGGCATTCACATCAGATGCCGGTACCCACGTCCTCTCCTCTGGTCCATAACCCTTCCAGTGAACAAGATATTGAAGAGTTCTACGAAGAACTCAAGAGTCAATAATCTTGGCGATCTGGAATTCCAAACTGCCGTCCATAATGACAGGCGCAGGTGGCAAGGGAGATGGCTCCAAAGTTTCAACATATCTCTTTAACAAAGATCTGTGAAATACATTATGAATTTTCAGGGCCTGAGGAAGTTCAAGACGAAATGCTACAGGATTAATAATGGCAGTGATCTTATATGGACCAATATATCTTGGACCCAACTTCCAAGAAGGAACTTTCAACTTAATGTTTCTTGTGGACAGCCACACAGAATCACCCACTCTTAGGTCCGGACCATTCATACGTTTCCTGTCAGCCAACGTTTGTACTTGTTGCCCATATTCAACAAGTTACTTTGAATTTTCTGCCATATAGATGACAATGATGACAGAAAAACGTTCTTCCTCAGGGATACCAGAGGTATCTGAACCAGAAAATGTGCCAAACTGCGGGTGAAACCGATATGCACCAAAAACCGGCAACTTGCCAGTGGATTCCTGTCTACGATTGTTTATGGCAAACTCCAACAGAGACAAAAACGAGAACCACTCCTCTTGATTCTCAGAGACAAAACATCTCAAGTAAGTCTCCAGACTCTGATTAGTACGCTCTGTCTGTCCATTCGTCTGAGGATAAAAAGCAGAGGAAAAAGACAGTTGTACCCCGAGCCGAGTACAGAACGCCCTCCAGAATCTGGACACAAACTGAGTCCCACGATCAGAGACCACGTCAGTGGGATTGCCATGAAGTTTCACAATGTTGTCAACAAACACTTGTGCAAGGGTTTTAGCATTAGGGAGTCCGGGCAATGCAATAAAGTGCGCCATTATACTAAACCGATCTACAACCACCAGAATAACTGTCTTTCAAGATGAATTAGGCAGATCAGTGATAAAGTCCATAGACAAGTGAATCCATGGTCTGGACGGGATGGGCAACGGGAGTAGGGGTCCAGAAGGTCGAGTATGTGTCACCTTAGCGCGTGCACAGACACTACAGGCTGACACATAGTCCTCAACACACTTACGCAGCCCTGGCCACCAGAATCCACGAGAGATGAGGTCGACGGTGGATTTACTCCCAGGGTGTCCCGAAAGCACCGTACAGTGATGTTCCTCAAACACCTTATGACGCAATTTGGATGGAACAATTTCCCAGGGGGGCAAGACTCCGATGCGTCTCCCTGGGCCTCAAACACCTTAGCCTCAAGATCAGGGTAAAGAGCAGATATCACCACCCCTTCTGACAGTATAGGGCTCGGATCTTCAAAATCACCACCTGCGGGAAAACTACGTGACAAGGCATCCGCCTTGACATTCTTAATCCCAGGACGATACATGACAATGAAATTGAATCTGGTGAAGAACAAAGACCATCTGGCCTGCCTTGGGTTAAGTCGTTTCGCCGACTCAAGGTAAGCCAGGTTTTTGTAATCTGTGAATACCGTGATTAGGTGAATCGCCCCTTCCAACCAATGACGCCATTCCTCAAAAGCCAACTTAATGGCCAGTAACTCTCTGTTACCCACATTGTAATTTCTCTCCGCAGCAGAGAGTTTTTTCGAGAAAAAGGCACATGGGCGCCATTTACCAGGTGACGGACCCTGTGACGAAACTGCTCCTACCCCCACCTTGGATGCGTCAACCTCCACAATGAAAGGCATCTGGCTGCACCAAAATAGGGGCAGAAGAGAAGCACTCCTTCACAGCGGAAAAGGCTTGCAACGCTGTATCAGACCACACTGAGACATCCGTCCCTTTCCTAGTCATGTCAGTTAAGGGTTTAACTATTGTCGAATAGTTCTTAATAAACTTTCAGTAATAGTTGGTGAACCCCAAAAACCGCATAAGAGCCTTCAAATTTTCAGGTCGATCCCAGCCCAATACAGCCGGGCTTTTTCTGGATCCATTCGAAAACCTGAAGCTGACATCAGGTATCCTAAGAATTGCACCTCTCGTACAGCAAAAACACATTTCTCTAATTTTGCGTACAATTTGTTATCTCTTAAGATCTGCAACACCTGTCTAACGTGATCCTGATGTGTCACCATATCTGGAGAATTGATTAGTATCATTAGTCATCCAAATACACGACAACAAACCTCCCCACAAGGTGATGAAAAATGTCATAAACAAAATGCTGAAAGACAGCAGGAGCTTTGGTCAACCCAAAAGGCATGACCAGGTTCTCAAAGTGGCCCTCAGGAGTGTTAAAAGCCGTCTTCCATTCATCCCCCTCCTTGATCCTGACCAGATTATATGCCCCCCTTAAGTCCAACTTGGAGAACACCTTGGCATCAACAATCTGGTTAAACAAATCGGGAATCAAAGGAAGGGGGTAAGGATCACGGACAGTAATCCGATTGAGTTCACGGAAATCCAGACATGGCCTAAGAGTTCAATCCTTTTTTTTTTTTACAAAGAAAAACCCAGCTGCCACTGGAGATTTGGAAGATCTTATGTGTCCTTTAGCCAAACTCTCAGCAATATTCATTTCATGGCCGTTCTCTCAGGTCCAGAAAGGTAGATTTGGGCAAATTTGCTCCGGGGATATGAATGATAGGACAATCGTATTCCCGATGCGGGGTAAATCCTGACATCCACTTTCAGAAAATACATCAGCGAAATCAGATATAGAAGCGGGAAGTGTCTTAGTGGTTAACGCAGAAAAAGATGTATTAAGACAATTGTCAACTCAATAATCACCCCAATCCAGAATCTGTCTATTAAACCAATTGATGGTTGGATTGTGTTTGCTTAACCACGGTAAACCCAGAACCACAGGAGCAGGAAGACCTTCCAACACAAAACAAAGAATAAGTTCCTGATGAAATTCACCCACTCTTAATCTGATATCATGCACCATCTGAGACAAACACCTTTGAGAAAGAGGCGCAGAATCAATAGCAAACACAGAAATCCTCTTCTCCAATGCACTTGGAGACAATCCATGCATACGGACAAACTGAGCATCAATCAGGTTCACCCCTGCCCCGCTGTCAATAAACACCTCAATTCTCACAACCTTTGACTCTAGCACCACCTCGGCAGTCAGGAGAAAACGGGTACTACAGGATGAAGACAAATGCACATTTTCTGTCTCTCCACCCACTCCTCCAAGAGTGAGATGGGAATTTTAACGCCCCCTTTCTTTTTTTCTCTTTTAGAGACTGAATGCATGGACATGCATTAAAGTGTCCTTTCTGTCCGCAGAAAAAACACACACCCTTTTTATTACCAGAATGCTTAAAGGTTGAAGCAGGAGTAGCTCCCCCTAACTACATGGGTTCTTCCCCAGACATCAACCCAGGAGTATCTTCACCCGAAGTGTCATAGGAAGACAATACACTATGTGATAGTACGTCCTTAATGCGGGGGCACCTAGATCTCTCTCTCAGGCATCTATCCATGCGTACAGCAAAAGACATAGTGGCTTCCAAAGACACTGGAGTTTCATGAAAGGCCAAAGCGTCCTTCAGCCTTTCTGATAACCCTTGATAAAACTGACTACAGAGAGCCGGATCGTTCCATTAATATAATGTCTATGGAAGAAACTAAATGGATTTTTGGATTCTGATCATGCAGGTTCTGCAAGTCTCCTATCCCTTTGGAGTATGGAAAATGAGTATGCCTAAACAGGACAGTAAGAACATTAGAACCGTATCCCTGCTGAAACAGGTTGAATTTGTGGTCCAACCGTATGCCTGTAGTGACATCAGTAGCACTCTGAGACAGAACGCCAGTTTTCAATCACGGAGCTCTGCTGCCGGGTAGGGCAAGCTCTGTACTCGGTTCAGCAATATACTCCCAGCAAATTAGAGGAACCGTGGACTTCTACTAGAGAATTGGGGATTGACAACTACTCTGCATTCTAGTGCCTTTTTTAAAATCGTATCCACATGCTGTGGAGGTTGTCCATACAGGAATCTGCACGTAACTTGGTAAATCACGCACAACAAACTTGAAATACATTATGTAACTTGTGTTTGTTGTGTGTGATTTTCATTTTGCACCATAACGACAGATATTGCCTCATCCAAAATGCAGCACTGCCACAATGTGTTACAGCATCGTAGAAGTGCTATAAATGTTGATCAGTTTCATTCTTGTCTATTTGAAGGGCATCTGTCAATGGGATTCATCCGATTAGACCAGGCAAACCACCTGGTAGGGTTGAGCCTGCTTATTCCAGTGAGACCTTATTTATGGTGTGGCATTCATGAGAAATTTTGTGCTGGTATTAATATCCTAATGAGGTCACTGGAGCCCCAAGGGGCTGCTCTGAGCCCTCATAGTGCAATATCATCACCACTCTGCAGCTTCGACTGCTCCCCACTTCCCCTTGAATGACAAGGTCAGACATCTCGTCTAGCTCTATTTTTTTGTGCCTATGCTGTTGTTCCAGCTATAAGCTCATGCACAGAGAATCTGCTGCTGCTTCCTATTGCACCTGCGCTTATGGTGTTAGCAAAGACATAGAAGTGAAGGTGGTGTCTTCAGAAAGAGGAGTTGAGCAGGTCTTTCTAGCAGCTCTGCTTGACTCTTCTGTCCAAAGCTGCTACCTCCACTTCAGGATGTACACTGAGTCATTGGTGCATGCACAGTAGGTAACTGCACTGCTTAGGAACAATGGCACAAGCACAAGAATACAGGAAAAAGTTATATTTTTGGCCTTCTCAATTAAGGGAAGGGGGTGGTGGTGGCTGGAGCTGCAGGGTGGTGATGATATTGTGCTCTGACTCAGGACAGCCCCTCAGTGCTCATGTGACCTCGGTGCAATAGTAGTAATAACTTTAGAATAATAATGGTTGATAAATGGTGGTATTTGGGGAAAGTGATAAAACAGCGATATCTGTTGGGCAGGATACATTTATTTTAGTGGCACAACTCCTTTAAAGGGGACCTGCCACCACAAAATGCAGTGCAATCTGCAGGCTGCATGTTATAGAGCAGGGGGAGCTGAGCAGATTGATGCATAGTTTTATGGGAAAAGATTCAGTAAAACTTGTCATTTATACATTTATATCTCTGCTTTTTCCACTTCATGTGAGCAGCTATTGGTACAGGAGGGAGGGGTTATCAGTGACATAGAGAGACAGCTCTCTTTCTATGCACACACAATACCATCACTGATAAAACCTCATTCTTGTAGTGATAGTTTTTTTTCACAGGGCTGCAAAAAACACAGATATAAAATGTATAAATTACAAGTTTTACCAAATTTTTCCCCTAAAACGATATATCAATCTGCTCAGCTTCTCCTGCTCTACAACATGGTGCTTTCAGATAACATTGCATCTTGTTGTGATAGATCCTCTTAAGTATGTGATACCCATTAATGCATCAGTGTGGGGGATGGAGATCGTGCTGTCGTGTGTTACTTTTTAAAGATGTATTTTATTATTTTGCTCTTATGAAGACAATTGCTCTGTTTTTAGCATTTCGTAAGTATACTGGCTAATATATGCATGAAACGGCTGGCCGTCTGGCATACAGAAGGATGCTAAAACATTGAGCTATCACCGCAATTCTTCTAGGAAAGATACCTAAACAAATCTAACCGCAAATGAGGTTTAACTAGAGTTAAGTGGTGGAAGCCTGAACAGCTTGCAGAAAAATGTGACAGGAAAACAGTGGGGAAGAAGGCAAAATCGAGAGGCAAATGAAATAAAAGCATTGTGCATACAGCTCTGGGTACTTTCAATTAAATTCTCATACAACTGAAAACTGAGTAGTTCAATGCATTTTACATTTAACCGCAAGCAATCAAAAAAATAAATCTTTCCTTTTCAAGATTGTGTTCTTTTGATGAAATCCATAGGGGAGTACCTTTATAAAGTGCTGTGTGGGAGGGAGGTACACAAAGCCCCATAATTCTTAACGGGATTTGGGCATTTTCCTCCTGTTCTGAAAATGATTTCCCTTCAGATGCAGAAGCAGTTGTATGTTCCTGTGACCCTAGACTACCAGAAAGAAAGAAAAAATTATTAAGCCAAACCGCCTGAGTCACAATGTTAATAAAATAATACGGCTTGGCATTTTGCATAGCATTATTTACACTTAATTTCCTTCTTAAGCTGTTGTATAATACTGTACAGGGAGACAAACAAGTAATGTAATTATTGAGATAATCATTTCTTAATGATAAATAAGACTGTGGGGCAGGGGGGTACAGCAATGCACACAATGCACAGTGATGTCACAATAGAGGGATGCCGTCACAGCACAGGGATATTTCACACAGTGATGTCACAATAGTGGGATGCTGTGAAGTTTCAGTGTAAGGTGCACAGTGTACAGAAATAATACAGCACAGCACAGGGCTAATATACACCATCCATAACTCAAGGCACAGCATAAGGATAACACACACACAGCAGAGTTAACCATGAGGTTTCTTGCTAAAACTTGGGCCCACCTTAATTTCTGTATCCCCTTCCATAACACTGAGATGAGCCCCCAACAGCTGCTGGTCCTGCTCCCCTGGTAGTTATACACATGCTACGTATCAAAGTCTCTTCTTATTTGTTCAAGTTGTCCGCCCAGATCAGCTGGATGAAGAGAAGGCTGTGCTCCATGCCAGTCCTGACTTCCCTTCATTGTTTACCTGCTCATCATCACAATGGTGATCAGTATAATTACACCTAAGCCGTCCCATTTGCAGGAATTAGGACTAGCCCACTCCTACCTTAAGGGGAGGAACAGGGTGCTTAGCCCTGTTCCTCTCAACCATTACCTCCTCTGCTGGAAAAAACGGCCAATACATGACATAACTAGAGATGAGCGAGCGTGCTCGTTACGAGCACTGTAGTGCTCGGCTCGTCTGCGAAAGAATGCCCGCAGGCATTCCGGATCCGTCCTCAACTGCATGTAAGTCAATGGGGACGGATCCGTTTAGTATGACACTCATACCAAACGGATCTGTCCCCACTGACTTTCAGTCGGGTGAGGAGGACGGATCCGTTTGGTATGAGTGTCATACTAAACGGATCCATCCTCATTGACTTACATGCAGCTGAGGACGGATCCGGAATGCCTGCGGGCATTGCGCAGAGGAGCCGAGCGCTACAGTGCTCGTAACGAGCTCTGCTCGCTCACCTCTAGACATAACATTTCATAACAATATACAATAAAATATTTGCAGAAACCCCTAGGTCGAGGGTACTGCACAATGCCAAAACTATCAGATCAGTACATTCTAAATGGAATGCTCTAAAAACATTGTGACTAAAGTGAATAATAATAATATAATAATAATCTAAGGCTCCGTGCACACTGGCATTCAGGGATAATTGCCCCCATTACTGCATACTGGAGTCAGTAGAATTTCTGTCAAGTTTTTTGTTTCGTTTTGAAAACACCAACACCTTCATGCTGCTTTATTTTTGTCATCAAAGTGCCAGAAACCTTGATGGAACCACTGCTGGAAGGTCAAGGCTTGTTTCAAAGTAGCATTAAAACTATCCAGCAGGCTGCCCTGGAAGAGGAACAGCCTGCTGGACTTCATTGTGTCCGGCATTACCGGAAAGGGCTGGAGCACCACCAGATCCTATAGTCAATGGGACCTGGTGGGGATCTGCTGAATCTCAGCAACTCCCATTTTTTGTCTTGCCAAATCTGGATACCAACTGGATCCTTGCCGGGTCTCAATATAGTCAAAGGGCTTCAGTGGAGAAAGGCAGTATCTGGCCATGCCGGATATGATAAATTTCAACAGGATGTTCCTCTGCCAGATAGTTATAATGCTAGTGTGAAACCAGCCTAAGGCATAGACTCCACCTGAAGACAATCAAGAAAAAGGCATTCTAACAAACAAATATAAAAAGGAATAAATCCATAATACTGTGAATGCTACAAAACCAGCACACTATATTTTATATTGAACCCATTATTATTTAATAAAAATACAGAAAATCTGATTTCTGAGTCTATTTAGCATGATGGTCCCTAAATTAAACATCCAGAAAGCTTCAGGTATCGTGGTATACAAAAGGATGTGCCACATACAAATCTATCTAAAAAACATCAAGCAAATCTCACCAAGTCCATTTCAGTTCCACAGAACATAAGAAATCTGATGGACAAGCAAACATATTGGATGAGGGAGTCGCAACATAAACATAAGCATTCATTTCAGCTCACATGCCACCACAACACTGTTCAGACCACACTACTTTCAAAAAACAGACAGGCACACAGCAAATTTTTATAAAGTTGCAAGTATAGCAGAGCAGGAAGAAAGTACCAGCACAAATGCCATGAAGATGTATCAGACAAGAAGCTGCAATTCACATCAAAAGTAACCCAGCCAGACTATATGGCTATTGATATGTCATGGCAACTAATACACACACCAATGATGAAGTGGGTCTTTTAAATGGAGTAACCAGTTTTATGGTGTCCTAACTAAGGGCATCATAAATAGAGATGAGCGAGTAGTGAAATATTCGAAATTTCGAAATTCGATTCGAATAGACCGCGAAATTCGACTATTCGACCAGATATCGAATCCCATTAAAGTCTATGGGGAAAAAATGCTCGCCACTTGGAAATCTCAATTCGACCACTTGGAGGTCACCAAGTCCACCCTGGAACCTCAGAAAAGGATGCCAACACTGCTGGAATGCAACTGGGACAGCAGGGGAAGCATGTCTGGGTGCATATAACGCGCCCAAGTCACACTATTACGCCACTATCACAGCCTCTCAACAATACACTCCAAACACAATATAACCTCTCTGTAAAGTGAGACCATACAAGGAAACCTTCTTTCCTCAACATTGCCATGGACCCCAAGCCAAACTAGACAAAAAAGAAGATAAAATTCTGCACCCCTTAAAATCACGTTGCCTATGACAACCACAGATGGCATAGGCAAGGGGGAAAGCAAATAGACCCCACCCCTAATTGTCATTGTGTGTGTGTGTGAGATGTGGTCAGACATGTCTTCTTTAAAATGTAAAAACAACTCAAACACATGCAGAAGCCTTAAAATGCCCAAATTGTTGGCGCTTGAGATGTCAGTCACCCGACCTGGCCCAGTGTCATGTCTAGCAGGTAAAGCAGTGGGGATGTTGAGGGATGCGTAGGACCGCAAAAGGCAGGAAGAGGCCGTGGGCTGGCCAGAGGCTCATGGAAAATTTTGTGGAGGCCCAAGAGGTGAGACGTCTTAAAAATTGTGTGGAGGCTAAAGAGGTGAGACCTCTTAAACATTTTGTGGAGCCCCAAAAGGTGAGACCTCTTCAAAATTATGTGGAGGCCCAAGAGGTGAGACCTCTTAAAATTATGTGGAGGCCCAAGAGGTGAGACCGCTTAAACATTTTGTGGAGGCCCAAGAGGTGAGACCTCTTAAACATTTTGTACAGGCCCAAGAGGTGAGACCTCTTAAAATTATGTGGAGGCCCAAGAGGTGAGACCTCTTAAAAATTATGTGGAGGCCCAAGAGGTGAGACCTCTTCAAAATTATGTGGAGGCCCAAGAGGTGAGACCTCTTCAAAATTATGTGGAGGCCCAAGAGGTGAGACCTCTTAAAAATTATGTGGAGGCCCAAGAGGTGACACCTTAAATTATGTGGAGGCCCCAAGGACCCAGTACCTTAAAAATTATGTGGAGGCCCAAGAGGTGACACCTCTTAAAAATTATGTGGAGGCCCAAGAGGTGACACCTCTTAAACATTTTGTGTAGGCCCAAGAGGTGAGACCTCTTAAAAATTATGTGGAGGCCCAAGAGGTGACACCTCTTAAAAATTATGTGGAGGCCCAAGAGGTGAGACCTCTTAAAAATTTATGTGGAGGCCCAAGAGGTGAGACCTCTTAAAAATTATGTGGAGGCCCAAGAGGTGAGACCTGTTAAAAAGTTATGTGGAGGCCCAAGAGGTGAGCAATAAATATATACATTTTTCTTATTTACGGAGCAATTCTACGGCGGTTAAGGAGGAGGAGGTGGAGGAGGAAATGGCACTTCATACAGATGGCACTTCACTTTTGGCTGCTTTCCACTGTTAACCTCTTAAACCTTTTGTGGAGGCCCAAGAGGTGAGACCTGTTAAAAATTATGTGGAGGCCCAAGAGGTGAGCCATAAATATATACATTTTTCTTATTTACGGAGCAATTCTACGGCGGTTAAGGAGGAGGAGGAGGAGGAGGTGGAGGAGGAAATGGCACTTCATACAGATGGCACTTCACTTTTGGCTGCTTTCCACTGTTAACCTCTTAAACCTTTTGTGGAGGCCCAAAAGGTGAGACCTGTTAAAAATTATGTGGAGGCCCAAGAGGTGAGACCTGTTAAACATTTTGTGGAGGCCCAAGAGGTGAGACCTGTTAAACATTTTGTGGAGGCCCAAGAGGTGAGACCTGTTAAACATTTTGTGGAGGCCCAAGAGGTGAGACCCGTTAAAAATTATGTGGAGGCCCAATAGGTGAGACCTGTTAAACATTTTGTGGAGGCCCAAGAGGTGAGACGTGTTAAAAATTATGTGGAGGCCCAAGAGGTGAGACCTGTTAAACATTTTGTGGAGGCCCAAGAGGTGAGACCTGTTAAACATTTTGTGGAGGCCCAAGAGGTGAGACCTGTTAAAAATTATGTGGAGGCCCAAGAGGTGAGACCTCTTAAAAATTATGTGGAGGCCCAAGAGGTGAGACCTGTTAAACATTTTGTGGAGGCCCAAGAGGTGAGACCCGTTAAAAATTATGTGGAGGCCCAATAGGTGAGACCTGTTAAACATTTTGTGGAGGCCCAAGAGGTGAGACGTGTTAAACATTTTGTGGAGGCCCAAGAGGTGAGACCCGTTAAAAATTATGTGGAGGCCCAATAGGTGAGACCTGTTAAACATTTTGTGGAGGCCCAAGAGGTGAGACCTGTTAAACATTTGTGGAGGCCCAAGAGGTGAGACCTGTTAAAAATTATGTGGAGGCCCAAGAGGTGAGACCTCTTAAAAATTATGTGGAGGCCCAAGAGGTGAGACCTGTTAAAAATTATGAGGAGGCCCAAGAGGTGAGACCTCTTAAACATTTTGTGGGGGCCCAAGAGGTTGAAACCTCTTAAACATTTTGTGCAGGCCCAAGAGGTGAGACCGGTTAAAAATTATGTTGAGGCCCAAGAGGTGAGACCGGTTAAAAATTATGAGGAGGCCCAAGAGGTGAGACCTCTTAAACATTTTGTGGAGGCCCAAGAGGTGAGCCATAAACATATACATTTTTCTTATTTACGGAGCAATTCTACGGCG